>SNQJ01S0075931.1:69068-91281 GCA_010110895.2 Picea sitchensis
TCGACGGTCGAGATCTTAGAGCCCGGATCAACGACGCTCGCGCGATCCCATCATGCTCAGTTGCTCTGTGTTTAGCCTACATGGGCCCCTCTCCCATCATGACATCTTCCAGACCACCTTTCTCCTGCTGTCGTGTGTCATCCATCCGCCTCCCCTCTTTGGTCCGCATGGTCCTCCCTCCTTCTCATCATCCACTCGTCGCTTTCCATGTGTCCCACTCCTTTCCACGTCTGCCTCTCGCTAAAGAGCAAGTCCATTATCTCTCGTCTTCCTTCCCTTCCGCCTGTTGTCTTCCTCCATGTACCCACCTCTGTCTCCCTTCTCGCACCTCGCCACTTCTTTCACACCCTCATAGTCCGACGCCACCACTCTTGTCATGCGCCCCATCCTTCGCGCTGGCCTCCACGCCTGTTCATTAAGCCATTCAGTTATTCCAGGTGGCAGCATGAGGAGTCTTCCATATCCCAAAGTGCTAAGTTGGCCAGATCGTCCTCAATCCCAAGAAAGTAGTTATTGAGGCGGTTGGTGGTGGTTAGACATCGTCTCCGCCATAATGGGAAAGTCCTGCAATGAATTAAAGGCACGTCGATTCGCCAATGAAACTGTCAGAAGATCGATCGCGTCTGCCATAAGTTTCATGGCCATTCAAAGATTACGGTTGCAGAGTGTCAGAGGCCATGCAGACGCAAAGCTTTCAATGCTACGTCTCGATTTGGTTGTTGTTGCTAGTTTGAGTATATGAAGGCGTTTTCGCCATTTTTGTATCTATCGATGGTAGAGTTGAGCTCCCGACTGTAAAGTTTTAACAAACATTTTGGTTTCCTGGTTATGCCTCTGTGTTTGAGATTTATTGTTTTATGACAAACAGTTCTCCTTTTTCCATCTATGTTTCGTCTTATGCCAGAGAGTCCATTATCGAAGGATTCGCGTGGACTGTTGCAATTGTGTTATGATAAAGGATTTGTTATGACATTATTGTGTTCTCTGGTCTTTTATGTTTTAGTGTAAGAGGATCTTGCGTTCGAATGTTTTCTTCTCCAGTCTGTCACAAACCGGATGTTTATGATAGATCTTCGCACTCTTCCCACGCAAGTCTTCCCCCTGCTCACCCTTTATTGCAGCTCATTGTTTGAATTTTATCAAGACCTCACTCGTCCACGCATACCTGGCCTAGTTTCTGAGTTGAAATGATATCGCTCTGAGTTATCCTCCATTTGATCACCCCTTATAAACAAATCGTGACATTAAACTGATGGGTGTCAGGTGCTGCTCCTGCAAGCAATCCAGGAGTGACTTCTGGCTCCAACAGGATGAGATGATAATGTCAATTATTTCCATGGAAGACACCCTATAGGATGATGGACATCATCATTCCATTCTCTTCATCGAACAAAACACCATAGAGAGTTACCAATGGATTTTGACTCTATCGACCGTTGTTGTCATTTCCTTTGTTCCTGAGTCCACACATGATGTGTTGTGTGAAGGGAACTTGTGTAATATTTCACCCACTATCCCCCTTGACATATCAATTAAACCTAGAGTGGTCAAAAATGTCCACATCGGAGCTTCCTGTTCCACCGATGAGGTCGTCACTTATAAGTCCCTTTTTCAAGAGTTTCATGACGTCTTCACAAGGAGCAACGAAGAGATGTTGGGTATTGACCTTGATATCATTGTACATGAAATCAAGACCTACCCAAATGCTAAACCCATTTGGCAAAGAATTCGCCCAGTCCACCCTCATAAATTCACTGCTATCAAGCTCGAAGTTGAAAAACTCCTCAAGGATGGATTTATCTATCCTGTGGCTTTAACCAATTGGGTATCCAATCTAGTTCTGGTTAATAAAAAACAAGGCATGATCCGTGTATGCATCGATTATAGGGATATTAATAAATCTTGTCCCAAGGACAACTTTCCAACCCCCTTCATTGACCATATCATTGACGATTGCGTCGGGAGTGAAATATTATCTTTAACGGATGGCTTATCTGGCTATAATAAGATTAACATTTTACCTGCGGATCAACACAAAACCGCTTTCATTTGTCCTTAGGGTACTTTCTCCTACCAGAAAATTCCTTTCGGTTTGAAGAACGTTGGTGCGACATTTCAACGTTCCATGTCTTATGCTTTTCACGATATCAAGCACATTGTATAGACATATCTTGATGACTTGTTAGCGCATTCCATGCATCGTAATGACCACCCAGCACACCTCCGAGCCATTTTCCTTCGTTGTCGTTTCTATTGAATACGTTTGAACCCACACAAATGTGTTTTTTGTGTGGAGTCTGAATGACTTCTTGGTTTTTTTGTGTCATGTCATGGGATCAGGGTATATCCTTTGAAGGTCAAGGCCATTATTAATCTCCCTCCTCCTTCCTCGCTTCGCCAACTTCAAAGTTTGCAAGGGAAGGAAAAAAATTTACGTCATTTCATCCCAAATTATGTTGAGTTAACACTAGGATTTACTCGCCTCCTAGAGAAAGGTTATGAGTTTGTATGGGACACTACTGCCAACAAAGCCTTCAAAGCTTTGAAACTTGCTTTAACCCATACACCCCTACTTTTCCCACCAAATTATAGTCGCGATTATTTCCTCTACCTTGTTGCTTCGAACTCTACCATTTCCATGGTCTTATTCCAATAAGATGACTCACACGATGAAAATGTAATTTATTATTTGAGTCAGAGTCTCATGACCATCAAAGACAAATATCTACATGTGGAAAAAATGGCCTTGGAAGTTGTTCAAGTTGTCCAACATTTTCGTCACTATATCCTACTACGCAAGACCACTGTCATTTATGATTGCAACCCTATGCAATATATCCTTACATGCCAATTTCTAGGGGGAAAGTACTCCAAATTGATAGTAATCCTCGAGGAGTTTGACCTAGAGTTTGAACACGCTAAGTCCAAAAAATATTTGGTATTCTCTGAATTGATATGTGACCTTCCCTCCACTGAGATAGAAAATGTGGCAGAGGATTCTTTACCTAATGAATCCCTTTTTTTTATTAGTTATGATGATGCTTGGTATGGAGATATTATCATTTATCTCCAGACTCAAACTTTATGTCCCAACCTCTCTAGCACAGACCATTGCCACATACGGTATCAAGCCCGTCAATACATAATTCTCGGTGACACTCTTTATCGTTGTGGTATTGACACTATTTTTTGACGACGTCTCACCTTCGATGAGGATGAGAAATCTTTGAATGACTGCCACTCTGGAGCATGTGGTGGTCATATGTTTGGGTATGCCACTGCCCAAAATATCTTACGAGCAGGGTATTTTTGGCCTTCTTTTATTTAAATATTGTATTACTGCCATCCAAAAATGCCACGCTTGTCAAACATACAATCACAAGATAATATCTCACCCCACTCAGTTACACCTTGTAGTTTTCGTTGGTCCTTTCACAAAATGGGGCATTGATTTCATGATATGTAACCCTCACTCGAGTGGGAGGCATGGATACATCATCGTAGCCATGGATTATTTCAAGAAATGGGCCGAGGTGATGCCTACATTCGATAATACCAGAAAAAATGCATCCCTATTCATATTCAATCATATCATCACACGATTTGGAATCCCGCAAGCTATCATCATTGATCACGGTAGCCACTTTCGAAATTTCATGATGTCTAAGATTACCGAAAAGTTGGGTCTTCTCCATGAAAACTCAACCCCCTACTATCCACAAGCCAATGGCCAGGTTGAAGCGATAAACAAATTATTTATCACTATGCTTCAACCGATAATAGGAATTCACAAGACAAGTTGGCACACAATGTTGTTTTCAACATTATGGGCCTATCGGACATCTGTGAAGTTTTCCACGGGTTTTACGCCTTTACAATTAGTGTATGGTATCGAAGTTGTTATGTCTATTGAATGTGAGATACCATCATTGAAGCTAATCGTTGAACATCTCCCTAACACCTCTGTCGAAGAATAACGTCTATTGTATCTTATGCAATTAGATGAAACCAGTCGTGATGCCACCCTGGTTATTGAAACCCAAAAAAAATAAAAAATAAAAACGTGTCAAAGCCTAATATGACAAGCATGTCAATCTGCATGTTTTCTCTTAAGGTGATCTAGTTCTCCTCTATGAACAAGATCATAATTTACTAGGGGCTAGAAAATTTGAAGCTATGTGGCGAGGCCCATATATCGTCAAACAATTGTTGGAGAAAGGAGCCTATGAGTTAGTGGATTATGATGGCATTCCTTTGAGTGAACCCAGAAATGGGATTTACTTGAAGAAGTACTATGCTTAGGCTATCTTTGCATGAGTTCTTGTACTTTTACTGTATCATACTTTTTGTATTACTTTAGTGTGCTTTTTCGTTATTTGGTTTTGACCCCCAACTGCATACCTTGCATTGTGCTTGATTTCTAGATTTCGGTGTCTTCGCCACCTTACATTGGCTTCACCTGTGGCGCTAGTCATAGTACTCAGAACCTAGCTTCTGCTGCTTGGGAAATCTATGCACCTACAAACGAACTTATCAGTCTACATGATGTTTTCCTCGGTCATGCAACCAATAATATCGCAGAATATATAGCAGTCATCGAATTGTTGACCGATTCTATTTCACTTGGGATCCATCACCTTGTTGTACGAATTGATTCACAGCTATTAGTACTACAGTTAAGTAATGTCTATGCTATATGAATTCCTACTTTGTTATGGGTGTATTTAAGAATTCGCCTCTTGGAACGTTATTTTGATTATATTGAGTATCAACACATTCCTAGATGTCTAAATACATTAATTGATGCATTAGCTAATTATGTGTTAGATAGACATTTGAGACATTAATAAATCCAATCACATATCACATGTTGTATATAAAGAAAAGTAAGTCGGTAGAAGCGTCATGTATATATATAATGATAAAAGTGTTTTACAAAAAGGTGTTTTCGTCCAAAGACCCAAAAAATATCAAAATGAGAAGCATGTTGCTTCATATACAATATAGCATCATGGATGTTGCTCACGGTAACACATTATTTCCCGTGCTACCCTACGAAGTAGTCGACTAAGTGAACCAGACACGTCCATAGTATGGCGTTGATAACGTCTCAGAATCTCATCAATGGAGATGTCTGGGATATATGTTGTCAGTCACTCTAGGTTCTTCTTGACTGCCTCATAGTCACCAGCATCACATCCTGCTACCACAGCTACTTCCCCTCGTCTATGAATAGGGGATGTACCCGAAGGTCAATGTGTCCCTACATCTGCATTGTCAAAAGTTTTGATTAGTCTTTGAATCGAAAGCATATAAAAACATCTCATATTTTAAAATTCACAAAAACACCATAAAAACAAAACATTTCTCTTACCTAGGTCTCCCCATTGAAAACCCTCAGGTAGAACTAAGTCGAGGTCACCTCAGAAATCCAGACCGACATGCGTGTAATTGTCTATCATCAGTATCTGAGGTCTCAACCAGTCGAAGAATGCATCAATGTGTTTGATGATAGGGCCAGCAACGTGTCGAGCCATAAGGTCGCACCACCTTTTCATCCTTGGATCTCATGGGTTGGTATGCCCCACTCTACCTATAAACGTAAATGGGGGACTCTCTCTAGAAAGAAAGACACCAAAATAGATCCATACCCAAATTGCTCCAAGTCCCCATTCTTGATTTTAGTTAGTTGTGTCTTCATGCTGTGAAGAACACCATCTCACCAGTTGAACACTCAAGGTTCTGTGCATTCCACGGCATACTAGAAATAGAGTTGGAGGGACATGTGTGGAGATGCACTTCCTTCCATACATGAAATGGTAAAATTAATAGTCCGGAGAGTTAAATCTTGAACACCTTTGATGGCTACCTTACCTTTGCATATCTCAGCCTCAGGTTCACAGTATCAAAGGATGTACTCGCTCACTGGTATGCCACCACCTATGCCTCCTGTTAAGGTCACACGTGCTCCATGACGAGATAACCCTATCAAGAAATAGATATATTCAATATCTAAGGAAAGAATGTAAGCACCCACATGAAACACATGATGGTCTACATCCCACATGTGGACCAGGTACTCTAGTAACCTTAGTTGGGCTCTCATGCCCTAGATTTTAAAGAATTTTAATAATCCACATTGTCGAAGGGAATTTACGGTGTTGGGATCATTCAAGGCCATGAAATCATCATCCTCATGTTACCGTTCTCTCCAATCCATCATTTTGATTATCAAAACCTGCAATAGGACATTGAAGGGGAGTTAGCATCCTCATTTATTGATTTGCAAATTTTCTATTGGCTAAACGCATGAAAAGATTTTGTGGTTTTCGGCTGCTGCAGATGGATTTTTAACACAGTGCACGGTTTCCGCAGGTGATCCGCAAGGTTCCTACGAAAATCATTGATTTCCATAGGTCCTTAAACGGATCACCTGCAGTGGCATCTGTGTGTACCTACGACCTTAAAACCAACTCAAAAATCCACTTTTAGACCAACAAAAATGAAATTTAATCCAATGAAAAGCAAGAGGACGAGGAGATTACCATTTTGATGGAGGTCATTTGTTGAATGTTCACCTATGCTTCCTGCAATCGACAGCCAAAGTCTAAGGTAAAAACAGGGTTTCTAGGCAAGTTTTGGACAAAATGCAAATGAAATAGTAAAAAGAGATTTTTACCCATATTTATTTCATTTTTTTATTTTTCTATTAATATTTCATATTATTTAAATGCATTTTATCAAAACCTAAAATTCTAATGGTCCCCTGAGTATTTGTTTCTCGCGGATGGAAATACTAGGGTCTTGAACAATGAAGTATGGATGTTTTTTCGTGATTTGTTTTTCTTTCCGTCACATATACAAGTATTTTTTAGGGTTTTTCAGAAAAACCTTGAGCTCAGTGTTTGTTCATTCTTGTGCTCGAAAATCAATGAGAAAGAAACCGAATATACTTTTGTCATCTTTTCGTACTCATCATGGTAACACGAAAAATGAAATCCATGGAGTATCCTTTAAGTTCTTTTCACGCTCCATAAAAAACGAAAAGATTACCAAGCGACCTTGTTCTTTTCATGCTCGTAAAAGTATTTGAAGAAAACATTTGATGGGCGATAGTTTATCACTTTTTGGTCTCATCGAACTACTTTACGAAAAAGGAATTGAGAGAGTCTTTAAGCATTTTTCAGACTCTATAAACATGAAAAACCACTGATTTTTCTATCTTTGGACTCGTTAAACAAACATCGACAGAACCATACGGGACCAAACCACTCCTTCTTAGGGTTCGTTAAACATACTCTGAGGGACTCGTTCGAAGGATGAGCTTACATCAACAAGCATATGTTATCCTCCTCAATCTTGCATAAAAATAAAGAGGTACTCGCCAGAAATGGTTGGGGGGAAATTGGGAAAGAAAATTGTCTCTATATTTGTGTTGGTGGCAGTAAGAGTCGCTCTTGAACATGACACCCCCTTTCACCGTTTGAATCCGGGTTGGGAAATCCATTTATCTCTCATCTGACTTTTTTCAATTTCATATCTTGGCGTCTTTGAGTCAATTTTTCCAAGACCATTGTCATGTCATTTGTATGTTCACTAAACAAGCCCTCTAACGATTTGGCCATATGCAGTTGTCAATTCCCACCATGCCAGCCTTCCTTGTGTCAGTTTCAAATCATATTCATACTTTTCTCTACCCTAAATCTGTTACTTATTTCATTTCATTGATGGGGGATACATCAAGGCCCTCCTGTGACGAGTCTTTTCCTGTCGACTTCAACTTATTATCCAGGAATGAGACTTAGAAATCATTTAGTACCTTAGAGCCTGCATGCCTCAATGGCAGGTTTCTTCGCTCTCGACATTGGATTCACATCATTGGTCCCTAATAAAGAGATTCCATCAAATGTTCGAATTCAACTCATTTATTCACATTCTTTGGATTGTACTATGGTACCTTGGGATTCATTGACATCAATGGTGATTTCCCTCGCACTTGTTAACGGTTTTCATTAATGACTGGTAATCAAGTAGTTTCTAATGATGTTCAACTTCAGCACCTATAATCACATGGATAGATTCGTACCTATGGAATACAGGATTGAAGACCCTATACCTCATCATTCTTGGTCCAGTTTACGACAGAGTATTTGTGATTTGTATTGACACATAGATCCACTTTGTATGTCTCATGGCTATGTATGAATCTGAGTTTTCTTATACATATATCCATAGTGTATTCCTAGTGGCTATGTAGAATCTTGATGACATGGATCCACAGTGTATAATTGGTGGCCATGATTTACATTTATGTTCTAAATCATTCCTACCTCAGACATGGTATAATATTGTGCAGATGCTTGATTGTTTGCAAGTTCTCGATTGGTGCGTTCCTTGTTCCCGACACACGTGTATTTTACAAAGTATTTGGGTTGTCACGAGTTCCAGCCTCATACTTTGGGGGACATTCTGTTACACATTATTTTGATCACCCTAATGATGATTCTATAAGCATATGTTCAGGCTCTCAAAATGATCTTTTTCCTGAGAAAATTAACTTCTTTCTTCCTCTACAAAACTGATTTTTAGAAGGATGTCGCAAGCTACATATGGTACACGGTGTGGAAATCCTTGATTTCTGCAAGCTTCTCTATAGCTGGCTCACGAGGTTTCCGCGGGCTATTATATAAGCAGGGTGCAGCGGCGTTTGAAAGCTAAAAGAAGAAAGAGGTTCACGAAGTTTCTAGAAGGGGAATCTTCTATAATGTGAGGTGGTGTCTGTATGGTTGCAATCCTACTGGCTTCTCTAATATGGTGGTATCATCCTCATCCCTATAAACCATTTCACCTTATCCTATATAATGATGGGTTTCTCATGGAAAAGGTTAAGCAAGATTAAGAAAAGAATTGATGAAAGAATAGGTTGAATATTGTGTGAAGAATCATGTCTCAATTGGTGCTTTAGGTCTCCATTTGTCCATCAATCTTTTGCGGATTATCTTCATGCAAATTTCCAAGAAAGTGCATGTGTGTGTTGGAACAAAGGACCACTAAAAGGGAAATTTGACATCAAGGCAATTCGGTTGTATCTTCCACTTTTACTTAATATAATATGGTGGCATGTTTCTTTCCCTTAAAATCATTCTCATTTTATTACATGACTTCTTGATCACATGTTTAAGTTTTCATTGAATCCATTATTGTTTCTTTCAYTTTGGTTGGTTTGTGTCATTGYAGATMTRATTTCACAAGAGCACCGGAGYGAAGAAGGGAAAACAAAGATATAAGGAAGTGATATATAAAGGTATGTCATCCATTCCTTCTTTGGTAGTAAGTTCAATGATTGCAAATTAGGGAAAGTGTCAYGTACCATCTCATTTTGTTCTAGTTCCAGRTGGATCTGGGGAGATTGATTTGTGTCYGCACTTAACAATTATCYTGATAACAACTATGCARAGACCAATGACATAAAACRAGCCCATGACCAGGTGGAAACGATATGCAGTGACCCAAGGTGGTTCAAAAATTACACAACAACCCCATAACAACAAATGTGACCAGGTATGGCTACAAGGACTATGAGGAGACGGCCCACAAATCTAGATGGAATGAAACCCTCCAAAAAAACCTATAAAGACAACAGATAGCCTTGATGGCTTCCACCACACAGAAAAATCAATGGACTCATGGCTTCAACTATCCAATTTTCCCACTTGCAATGAATAACACACAAACCACCATTCCAGAGAAATATCATGAGTTCACATAGTTTCCATACTCAAGAAAAKCACARACCAATACATCACCGAGCCAATATCTATTTCATAACCARAGCGATTTCATGGATGGAGAAAAAGACATACCTATAACCAAAAATCCTTAAAAATGCGAGCTTGGTCGAGCAGTTCCTTCCTCGCTTGAATATCGAAKCTTAACCATAGAGAAAACAATTGAACAATAGCCAAGCTAGGGTGACGACCAGTGGGAGAGGTATGGAGTGACATGCA
Source organism: Picea sitchensis (assembly GCA_010110895.2). Classification (NCBI taxonomy): domain Eukaryota; kingdom Viridiplantae; phylum Streptophyta; class Pinopsida; order Pinales; family Pinaceae; genus Picea; species Picea sitchensis. The sequence continues at coordinate 79,076 of SNQJ01S0075931.1, forward strand.
GTAAATGCATGTAGCTTCCATCCTCTACTCATTCAATTACTTAGTACATGCCATCCAGCCATCAATTAATCCATTCAATTAATCCATGCATCGAAACTAACATCCATTACTTGCCAAGTGCACCACCCATTCCATTCTAGCCAATAATCCAAAACCACACTATAATGTATATCAAATGCACCTTCATATAACTCAATAACATCATATAGCCACTATCATCCACTAACATTGCTAGTTAGGACTAACATCAACCCCTTTAAATTCCAAATGCATATAGTGTAGCATAGTATAGCATAGTTTAGTTTCTTCTCCTTAGATTTTTTCATAAGTCTCTTTTCTATTGCTCTTATTTCTTGTTATAACTAACAGCTGTCTTGTGAAGGTACAACATGTGACGATTCATGGCTTAAATAGCAATTCCATAACCGTGAATCCATTCATATATAAAATTTAGAGCTTAGAGAAACGAAACCCACACATAGCATGCATTATCCATTTGCCATTATGTCATAAATAAAACCAAGATTTCATCATCAATCATGTTGAACCCTGTAAGCAGTGTCAAAAAATAGCATAAAAATAAAATAAGAATCTGATTTGATCCTCCAATATACAAGGGGGTCCCACCTACTAGTATTATATATATCATTAGCTTATAAATAATAGGCTTTAGAAATACTTTGCGGGCGAAATCCTCATTGCGATTTTTATCGTCAACGAACTGGAGACTCCACAAGGAAATTTGTTTTCAACAAATTTAGAACTCAGAACTCATGGTTTCGCAGACCAAGAACAGCAGGTCAAGAAGATATAACCAGGAAGATTATGCAACAGGGGGAAGTGAGCGGATTTAATGGAAAAATGACCGGGAATTTGGGAATAACTCATGAAAAATGTTAAGTATGAGGGGTTTTATCACTATGTGCATAATAATTCAACCGGAATCTACTCTTTACTTCAAGGAGAAAAATTATGGACTTACTCTTTTAAATTCTCAAATGGATGAAGAAATGGGAAGCAGAAGCGGGAGATAACCAATTTCTTTATAAGAGAGAAGTGGAGCAGATAACAATTTCAAGTGTTCTTTCAGGGGGGACATCGTAATAGTTGTGTAAGATTTATTTTTATTGAATAACAATATCTTGTAGGAGTGTCACTCTAGAAAAATTGATACAACATCTTATTCTTGACCAAACTCAATTAAAAGATGAAAAAACAATAAAAATCATAACAGAATTAAAATTGCAAAATTTAAAACAACAGAAATAAAATGACAGAAATGTAAAAGCAGCAGGAAATTATTAACACAAAAAGGAGAGATCAAACTACTATAGAGAAGAAATAAAAAACAGTGAAAAAAATGAAAGCAGAACTAGACTACTAAAATACAAAAAATCCAAACAGCGTTAGAACTTTTCAAGTTGGTTCCACATAATGTTTCGAGTGAGAACCGTTAGTACTGTAGGAAAACAATCGATCATGTAGATATTTTAGAATGTAAGAGTTAGTGCTCAGGACAAAACTAATGTTGAAAGGACCCAACCATAACACTTGTAACTCTGAGGTAATTAACATCCCTTTAACGTACACAATTAGATCATCAAGATATATATGAATAACTTCACCGATCAATTTGTCAAGAGTTATTTGTATAGGTTTTTTAAAAGTGGTACTTGCATTAGGTAAACAAGAAAGCGTACATTGAGAAGTCACGATACCCAAATCAATAATAAAGGTGTTTTTATATGCATCTACCCTTTTTTCCTTGATTTGATTGTAACAACAAAAGTAATTGTCAAGTAAGGGCATCATCTGTGACCTTACCACTTGCTGCAGAATCATTTCCATATTAGAGGGATGGAAGGGACCTTTCATAATATCCTGATTGGATATGTGAAAATTAATGCAGAAGCTAATATGATTAGTGACCTTCAGAACAGGAACTAATTTGGAAACCCACTCAGGGTACTTGACTGGAAGGGTGATTCCAACCTTCAAGAAATTTTCCAACTCCCTTCGAATAGTTGCTTCCAATACAGGGTTGACAGGTTTTTTTTTTTGCCTACCTTGTTTTATGCCTTCCTTGATGGATATGGAATGATGTATAAGACTAGGATCAAAACCATGAATATCCTCATAAGACCAATAAAAAACATCTTGAAATTCACCAAGTAGCTCGACAAACTTCATTTTCCTTTCATCAGGACATTTGGCACCTATTTTAACATTCTTTGGAGATTCGGGTGTCCCAATGTTCTGTTGATATTATGGTAGCTACGGGAGGTATTTACCTCCATGTGTAAACCTGACAAGAATAGAATATTCTAGGAAGAAAGAAGAAACCCTAATGAGTTGGATAATAACCCTAGAAGACATGTCGGCTCAAGAGGATAAATTATATTAGGTTATTAGCATCCAAGAGAAGAAGTCAGCCAGAAGAAATAATATTTACTAAACAGACAAATACCCAGAATGAGAAGTCGGCCCAGGTAGTTATCTAGAATTAGTATAAATCTAGGAGGCCAGTCTTCATTCTGGAAGGCATTCTCAGAACTGCAGAGCAGCACTTGTGCCCACTGCAGTTTCCCAGTTTGTGCACAGGTTTGGAGGAGGGTTGTTGTTGCAGCTGCTGCAGCTAGAAAATTATGGTTTGGCTTGGACTATCTCTTGGTTAGGGTTTGGACTATACGATCATCTCTTGTTTGATGCGTTATCCTTAGGGAAAGGTGCGCTACCCTTTGCTTGGCTATCTATCCTAGGGTTTCCTTTCGGAGTGATTCTCTGTCAAGGTTAAGGTGCTCAGAGGGTGGCGTCGGCCTATGGTTGGGTGATAATAGTGATATTGTCGATGGTAAAATGAGCACATCCATTAGATTCTAACAAGTTATGGGCCCACAACTCCTTCATTCAGTCTAACCTCTGGAAGGAAGCATAGCCATAAGGATATTAAGCTCGTTGAAGAACTGTCACTAGGGTTTCTAGCAGGAGCAGTCACCAGAGCATTGTCACTAGGGTTACTAGTAGGTGCAGTTGCAAAAACCCTAATCCTCTCATTGAGGCACCTTAAGTGAAGATATGGACCTAATTTCTGGATAGACCAGTGCGCCCTAACCTAGAGCATATCCTAGTACTCTCAGCAAACCAAGACGTCAAGTTTGAGTTTTTGGTCAAATCTAGGGTTGACCAAGTCAAAGAAGCCATGACCTACTCCATGAAGTCAGAAGACAAGTTAGATGGAGATTCTAACTTCAGAGTGTGGAAGACAAGGATTGACCTCATTCTTTCCAAGAATAAAGTGTTGGATATCATGAAAGGAAATATCGTGAAACCAGAGTCTGAAGAAGGAAAAGAGAAAGAACCGCGAAACATTGCAGTTATGGAAAAGTTCAAAGACGATGACATCAATTCCATGAGCATCATAGTGGACTCTATAAAATACCACTTGATACCCTATATCTCCCATCTTGACTCATCTAAGGAGATGTATGATTCCCTAACAAACCTCTTCTCAGTCAGAAACATTGGACAAGTAATGAGTCTAAAGAATGAGCTCTGTGACATGAAGATGAATGATGATGATAGCATAACATCATACTTTGTGAGAATATCCCAGTTAAGAGATCAACTACAAGATATTGAAGAGATCATTTCAGAGAAGTAATTGGTAAACATAGTACTCGATGGTCTTCCCAAGACATGGGATGAATTTGCCGCAAGCATGAACACAAGGAAGGAATATCCTAAATTTGAAGAAATTTGGACTTGTTGTGCTCAAGAAGAATCAAGGATCAATGCAAAAGAGAAACCCCAAAATAAGTACAATGATCAAGCCTTTATAGAAAGATTCAAGAATTTCAAGAACAAAAGGAAGTTTGGTTCAAGGAAGAAGCCAAATCAAGAGAAAGACATGCCAGAAATACAATGCTTCAACAGTCGAAAGTATGGTCACTACAAGAATCATTGTCCTGAGATAAAGAAAAGGAAGGGGACACATGAAGCATCAGTTTCCGAAGAAAAGGAATCTACAAAGAAGACCAAGCAAGATAAAACAGACTTCTTCTTCTAAGACTAGGTAGCAATACTCTTCATAGTTCTTGTACATACCATGCTTTCTATACATATATTGTATATCTATCTCTTAGAAGATAATATGCTCCAAGAAGAACTATACCTATGGAAGAACAAAAAGATAAGGATTTTTATCACTATACAATTCAAATAATACACATGAAAGGATGAAATACATCAAACAAATCATGTGGAAGCTATTACAAGATAAGCCGAAATCAGAATCAATCTTGAAGAAACTTAGAAGAAGAAAAGACAAAAAGAAGTCAGCAATCAAGAGGAAATTGGAGAAATACTTATGACACTTTGCAGAAGACAATAAGGATGCAGACGGAAGCGTGGACTCTATTAGATGGAGGGAGCCAATTATATATTTCCAAAAGAAAAACATGCACTCATACATGAAGCAAGGATTATGAGGGAGCTAATCATATGATCCATTGGAGATGATGAAGTATATATCCATGGTAGCATCCATGAAAGGCAGTACGTGTCCAATTCAACCTTAGAAAAAGTCTTCTTTGAAGAGAAGCCTTAAATTATCCCTGGTTGTCCATCCATGTCTGTGATCCCATGATGAAAGGAAGAAGTGGAATCTTTAGGGCATTGAATCTATAAGAAACTCCATGGACCCAAGAGCTAAAGAAAAACATGAGGAATAACATGAAGTTTCAAGAAATAAAGAGAAGCCATAACAACCATTCATTGTATCAATAATCACAAGATTACCAGCCTGATATGAACTCACCAAAAAGAAATCAAGCAGAGGAACTGAAAGTTGTGATGAAGAATGGTGTATGTAAGACTTATGAATGAAATCATTCTAAGATCTAGAACCAGAGGTTCTCCCAGATGGAGGAAGAACACTATGATGATTACTCATTCCAGTAAACCAGACATGCCTCTACATGAGTCATTATATCATCCGCGATATCCATGGGTTGGATTTCTACATCAGAAGAATGCAAAGACTATTCCCCAGAGCAATTGAACAAAGAGCGTATGAAGAGAAACCTCAAGGCTTTGAGGTATACCAAAAAGAGACCCTTGTATACAGATAAAAGAATACAACTTGGTGGAGAACCTCCAATGCACAGCAGAAGCGTGGTGAAGATTTTCTATAAACAGAGATATTGTATCAGAATGATTACTCAGAAGATCAGGATGATGGATTGCCAATCCATGAAAAAGATCTCATGACAGAAGAAGTCCCACATGGATATGTTCTAGTTTGACCCTTGCCACGATGTCATGAGATAGCAAAAACCAAAGAGGAATCCAACAATGACGTACTTTATTGATCAGAGCTATATGAAGCCTTCAGAGAAAACTAGTGTTCCAAATCGAAGTACATTTGAGATCAAGCATTAAATTATCTGTGATGAAGTCCAGAAAGGAGAAAGTGGTTCTCCAATACATATCTACACAAATGAGCAGATAAGCAGACATTTTGGTAAAGCTTCTATCCAAGATGAAAGAGTTTGCGTACTAAAGCTAGAGCTCATGGATACAACTTCCTTATTGAAAAAGGAAGAGATGACTCTCAGGTTGGGAGGGAGCACTGATGTGTTATCAATTAATGGACAGTCCTTTTTCAGTTCAAAAATGGTCCAGAATGAGCAGTTCCTTTCCAGTTCGGAAAGTGGTTTGAGATTTCTGACAGACAGGCATTTTCTAGTTCGGAAAATGGTCCATATCGAATGATCATTTTTGTAATGAAAATGGTTCGATGGATTGCTAATGTACCATAGACAGTGATTTCCCATTGTGGTTAACATGGGAAATGGTCTAGGGCAGTCTCTCTTCTTGAGGGTTACTCAATAATACTGGCCTGCCTCACCGGATAGCGATTTCCCATTGTAGTTAACATGGGGAATGGTCTGTTTGGAGGTTGGTTCAGGATAGTCATTTCCTTTGGAAACGGTCCGAACAATCATTCCTTAGGGAAGATTCATTCTCTCTAGGTTGCACTTTGTTTAGTGTCAGAGGAATGGTCCAGGGTGGGGAATGGTATAGGTTCAATAATAAAGGATAGAAATTCCTTAGGGAAGACTTATTCTCTCTAGGTTACACTTTGTCTAGTGTCGGAGGAATGGCCCAGGGTGGGGAATGGTCTAGGCTCAGAAATCGGGACAGTTATTCTTCCTTTCTTGAGAAGAAAAGTCCAGATAGCTCATCATTGATGTTTTACCTTCTAGAGCAGATGCTCTTCCAGATCTCACAAATGTGAGTGGAAGAATGGCCCAAATGCTTCATTTTATATCATAGCATTGTTTCTGTGCAGGTTGATATCAGATGATTGTTATGAAGATTGTATGTAACAACCCTAGTTAAATAGTTGCATAGGGTTTATCAAGAATAGTTAATTATTTAATTAACTGTCCTAATATATTTTAGTTAAACAATGATTATTTATTAATAATATTAATTATTTATTTATTTATTAATTAATTGTTTATATCTGTTGATTGATTAATTAATTAATTAATTAACTTATTAAAGGTTAAGGTAATGGATTATGAGCTTAATAAATTTTAAATTATTTTTATAAGACTTTACGTATGCAGGGGGGAATGAAGCATGGGATGGAAGGATAAGGTAATAAAGGAATCGGATAAGGTAATAAAGGAATGGGATAAGGTAATAAACGGGAGGATAAGGTAATTAATGGAGGATAGGGAGTTGGTGAATGGGGGGAGATATGACTGGGAAGAGTCCTACGGGAGAGGATTATGAAAATTATGGGGGAGGAGCATTATTGAGGAGGAGGTCTGTATTTCTGTGGCATATTTTCTGGTTTTGGAGTTTGGTTCTGGAGTTTTGGTGAACCATTGCAGGGGGCACCGGGTTGCTAGGTGTTTTGGGCTCAGGGGCCAGGATTCCTTACGGTATCCTGAAGCTAGGGAGACGGACAGGCTACTCCTAGCTGGCAGGGAGGAAAACTCGGTTTTGGGCACAGTTTCATCTTGGACACAGTTTTAGCTTGGGCTTGGACAAACAAAGTTGGGAAACAAATCACTTGACAGGTATTTTTCTTCATTATTATGACATGTTCATGATCGTATGATGTTCAATATGTTATTTATGATGTGTATATTATTCAATATATCATTTATATCATGCTACCCATTTTGAATTTTGTTGAGTCATAAACTATAAACTGTTATTTTGTTGATGATATTCTGTTGAACAAATTATAATAGAAATGTTATATTTAATTATTTAACAAATTCTAGGATCTATTAGATAGAACCTTACACATGGTATCAGAGCACTAGTTTAAAATATGGGGCCACGGACCTACCTACCCACCCATCCTCTTGACTGAAAGCTATGGTATGTGTCCTGTAAACAATCCTGAAAACCTGCAACCTGAAACCCTTTAATTACAACCCTGGAAACACTTAATCTAGAGCCCTTAAAGGCCAGGAATAATGCAGAAATAATGCAAAAAAAAAATGACACCTAAAACCCTAGAGAATGACAAGAGTGTTTCAGAAACCCTAAGAGAACAACTTAATCAAATCATGAAGAAGAGACATTGTTGCAGGAAAGATATCCTTCCCATCTGAGCCAACTGAATGTTAACCTGTTCAAGCCATTTGTTTATCTGTAAGAGTTCGTTCCTACAACCAAGACATATAACTAAGAGGGTGAGGGTTTGATGACATAAATCTGTCTAAATAACAAATTATAAAAGANATATATATTGGGTTGTCAACAAACCCAATCTCCAAGTCCATTATTTTAGCACTACTAAGTCCAAGCTCCACCAAACAAATATCATCAAGGAGCCAAACCACAAATAGCGAACACACATGAAGTGATAAGGGGAAAATCTGCCAAGTCTTTGTGCACAAAATCCAATGCTCTAGCTCCACGCAACACTCGTTAGGGATTAGCACGCAATATACAAACCAATATACAATATCCAACCCCCAAGATATAGAAAAATATATATATATAATTAAGTATAAAATGTAAATAAAGAGCGATAAACTCCTCCTCCTCCTCTAATTTGTTCTTTTACCCAATAAAAATAAAAGAGAGCGTGCCTCTAAATTAGGTGAAGGTTAGTAGCAAACGAACAATAATGATGCTACCATAGGTGTATTCACCTCAGCTCCTGTTCCTGCTTCGGCCATGGCCATTGATTTCATCTCACTCCCCAATCTTAACTTGGATTGGAAAAATGAAGCCAATCATGAGGCCATGTAGCTCATTTCCTACAAAGCATCTACAGGGATCTATCATTTAGCAATGTTAATTGAGCAATAAGCTAGTGACTGATAGTACATGACATTTTTTTTCCAATTGAAGACAGAGGTGACTGATACTACATGAAATTATCCCTAAAAACGTGTGTGTGTGTGTGCGCATTAGTGGCATGTTTCATATCAATTAAAATTATAAAGTTACAGTCAACTAACACACATAACAAAGTCCACAATCAACACATAAATCCGAGCACCAAACCCTCCAGAGTGCAGTCCACTAGTCCACTACGCAGTCGTGCTCTTGGTCACTTAACAAAGGGAAATTCTCACAACCAGTTTCCCAGAGCTAATCATATGTCTTGATCAGCCTGCAGCGAAGGAAAATACCTAATCGTGGCCAAAATCGAACCAAACTTGGATCATCTCAGGCAATAAAGTGTTACCCTTCAAGAGTTCCCACATAACCAGGGCTATCTGAACTGATGAGTATATACAGTTAATTGCATTTGCAGCAAAAACATACCTAAGCCGAACTGAAATTAGAGAGTCGGAGGAGCCCAAGATTACGAAGTTAAACATCCATCAACACGTAGACCAAGCATCGAGCCACGAGGAGGAGCCTGCGAGGGTGATAGTCATTGCACTACGTATCTCAATAATGACCGCACACTGCAAAATTATTATTAATAAACAAAAACAAAAAAAAACAAAAACATACAAGCCAACACCCAAACGCCCAAACGCCAAACGCCAAGTCTCCAAGGATAGATTCCACAGGGGGGACCAAAGTTGTTTAGTATGCAAGTCAGCACTCAAACAAAGCACCCAGCGCCAAGCTCACGAGACCATGCCACACAAGTTCAGTACGCGTCCAACACCCATCACACCCGCCAAGCCACAAGCTCCAAGCTCCATGCACCACCTGCACATACCACATCCCATCACGGGTTAGAAAACAACACATAGGCCAACAAAGAGAGCCCAAGCACCAGGCACCAGGCCACATAAACGAAGAGACCACAGGTGGCCAGCCTTTGGCTCACGAGCTAGTAATCCCAATCTCCAAGTCCACAAACCAGTCACATAAAATATCTGAGTAAAAAAAAATTACCTACGTAAAATATTGGGTACAAGCCCAATCTCTAAGTCTGTGTGATAAACACAAACCAAGGGACATCACACAACATAAGCAATTCCAAGGAGAAGCGCTCTCAAGCGCCAACACCAAATCACAAGTGAAGAACCCACAAGGGCATAATGTGCTCAACAAGCCAGCCACCAACACCAGAAACCAAACACCTGACCACGAGGAGGAGAAGCCATGAGAGAAGGCCATGGCGGTCGACCATGTAACCAGAGACCTCACAAGAAGAAACGATGAGGAAGAGAGGAATTAGGGTTATGGCGATAAGGGTTAGGGTTTAGATAGGAGGGCGCTAGAGGAAGCAAGGCGGGCACGTGGAATCCATGCTTGCCCTCACATTTTTTTTTAATTATTTTGATTTTTTTTTTATTTAAAATTTTATGTATATTTTTTTATTATTTATTATTCTTTTTTGTGTTCATTTAAATTTATATTTTAGTGTAAAATATAGTTAATTGTTTTAAAAATAATTAATTAATTCAACTATTTCAATTAATTGTTTTATTTAATGTAAAGTTAATCTAAATTAAAGTAAATTAATGATTTTAGGGATTAGATTAAATTTGGGTTAGATTAAAATTTTGTTGGAGTAGACGGTTTTTGAACCCACGACCACTCACCATAGTCCAAGCCTTGGAAAACAACCAAACACTGACGCGCCACACATGAGTCGTTATAAAATAAATTCTTATACATAAATAAATTAATAGTCATAAAATACTATCCCAAAGTATAATCTCCAATTATCCATGTTAACCAAACACGGAGTTCTGTGCCCTCAACCAACGAGCCAAGCGCCAAGTCCCTCCATTCCATTCCACTAGTCAAATCCAAGCACCAAGCTTCAATGCATCGCCTCAGGCTCACTACATCATATGACCACAAGTCCAAAACAATACATAACCACAGTGCACAAGCGCTAAGCTCCAATGCCCGAAAGCCACTCTACAATCCTTGAGACTCGCACCTGTAGCCACCAAGACACACAATTCAATGCATATGTACAAAGCGCCAAGGAAAGCCCATGAGTTAAGCATCAAAGGATAGCCTTAGATTCATTTCATCGACATTAGGTTGTAATTCACCTTAATTAGTTGTAAACGCAAAGTATAAGGACTTAGAACAAGATAAGAGGGAGGGGGCTTCATGCGCACTAGGAGGGTAAGTTAGAGGAATTAGCGAGTGGGGTATAGTGCTAGCATAGCTACCAAGCGAAGGATTCAATAGTTTTCTTAGGAAGTGACACCAAGCTTAGATGCTTAACCCTAACCTAGCCAATCCCCTAAAGAGAGTAACGTTTGTTTACAGACAAGTAAATAAAAACTTACACCTAACCCTATTTTCTAGTTTAAGTTGCGCAAATCTGAAATGTTCTTGAACTCACCCTGACAACTTTGGTTGATGCAGGTTAAATCATACAATATGGTTAGGACTCGAGGGAATCGAGGTAGAGGAGCATCGTCACAGGCACCGCCAACACTACTAGCGCCGCCACCACCATCGTCGAAACTAGCTCTCATACTGCGCTCTTTGGAGGCCATAAATCAGACTTTAAAGGGCGAAAACCAGCAGGGATTGAAGTGGAACCCCCACCATCTAGAATGGGTAATCCAAAAGCATCAATGGATTCAGGGGGAGGACCTCCACCCGAAGACATCACTAGAGAAATGCAGAAGATCAAACTTCCAAAGTTTGTCGGGGGTCGCGCCAGTGAACGCACAGAAGCATGGTTGGAAGGCATGACAATGTGTTTTTCCTTAAGGGACTATGCATCCACCTCAAAGGCAAAGATAGCAATTTTTCAGTTGAGAGACAGTGCCTTGAACTGGTGGGGCAACCTAGAAAGACAACTACATCTTACCCCAGACACCGTATCTTGTGAACTTTTCGAGGAGAGGTTCTGAAGGAAATATATGCTAGCTTACTATGAGGAACAACAAGTAGGAGAATTTCATGCCTTAGTACATGGAAACATAATCGTAGAGGAATATGAGATTAGGTTTATGGAATTGGTCAAGTATGTTTCATATATGGATAATGACCAACGACAGGCAGAACGCTTTGTCTATGGGTTGAACCCTAAGATAAGGGCTATGGTGCGGATGTGGAAACCGTCTTCAGTAGCGGAAGCTATGGAAAATATGTGTTATGCGAAGGAACACATGAACTTAACAAGAGGTATGAGACTAACCTTTCCACATCATCCTGGATTTGTAGGGAAGGCCCCTAGGACATTTCCCAGGGCAGGGGACTCAAGGCCACCTCCATATGGTAACAGAGTTGCACCAAGGACAGTAACCGTAGGGATTTCAATGGTAGCGAGTACAGCATCTCATTCATCACCAACGACGCAAACAGGTCCACGGCCATCTCAGGGAACAGCTAGTAGGGGCAGGGGTTCTAGGGGAAGGAACTCATTTCAGAGACAGTCACATAACAGTGTGTAGGTTCAATTCCGTGTTACCTGTTGGGAGTGCGGAGGACCCCATTACCAGGGTGACTGCCCAAATTTACAATCAAGATTTGTGCATAGAGAAGGAAAGGCCCCAATGGGAAGAGCAAGTAGCAGCCATCAGATTTACGCAACGGTTAATAACCACCAGGCCAAGCATCAATCCACAGTGGTGGAGTCATCAGGTATGCTAAATCATATCAATGTTAAGATTTTATTTGATTGTGGTGCTACAGATAGTTTCATTTCACCATCTGCATTAGAAAAGAGTGGGTTGGCAGCGTACGAGCACGATGACTTTAAACAAGTCGAGATGGCTTCGGGG
>SNQJ01S0075932.1:16054-36898 GCA_010110895.2 Picea sitchensis
ATATTGGATGACTTACTCTACACAATTAACCCCAAAAAAGATATTTCATATGTCGGACTGCAAAAGCTCCCCACATACCCCAGATATAGTTGTAACAACATCAAAATCATGATGCGAAACCAAACAAGATTAAGATTTTAATTCATTTAACCCCACAATGGTTGGGATCGCTTTGAATCAATAATGTGACCAAGTTTTGATTGAAAACCTAGAAATGTGTTCCATAAATACCAAGAAATCCCTCCTAAATTTCTTTGTGCTATGATCCATAGTAGATTTGATTGGAGCTCCAAGAAATTCCAACATTGGGTTGAACTGGAACTGGACTTTGGACCTATGTTGCACAAGATTCTAAAACAGGGAGGATATGGAACAAGTGTCTAGAAATTTCCCCACAAATTCTCAAGGAACAGTGAAAAATATATATTTGAAAATTTTGAAAATTTCTAAAAGAAAATCCAAAATATAAACAAAACTACCTAGGAATAATCAAATCTCCCCTGAAACTTTCAAATCTTCAACCCAACAATCTCCACAGGTGAAAAAAATATGATAGAAAGCTTGTTGGTTATGTTTTATGCTTAGTAGACCTAAATCAACTTTCTTCTTGCCTCTGAACTACCTACAAATAATCAAATCTCCCCTGAAACTTTCAAATCTTCAACCCAACAATATCCTCCGGTGAAAAAATATGACAGAAAGCTTGTTGGTTCTCTTTTATGCTTAGTAGACCTAAATCAACTTTCTTCTTGCCTCTAAAAGCAGTAAAATAGATAAAATCTCGATGAAGGGAGGGGAATATTTTAGTAAAAAACCTAGGTTTCTTTCTCTTTTTTTGTGTTTTCTTTAATTTATGCATATCTATCATGCCAAGTTAGGCCTGCACTTGGCTGACTAAGCAATGGAACGAGCCGGTTCCAGTGCTTGTATGTGACCCAATAGGCCAAACAATGTATGGGCCTCTGCGGCCTCTCAAGGAGCGTCTATAGGATAGGAACATTCTAATAAGAAGTCATTTCTAATGATTGATAATGGATTATTCAAATGGGAGATTTTCATCCCTATTTATATACATGTTTTAAACTTTGCTTGTACATTGAACTATGTTTCAATGCCAAATTTCTGGATTGGTTGAGACTGTTGATGGAATCTTATAGGCTTCATAGGAAATCCCATATTCGTTAATTTGGTACTCTCTCAATATTCCTAAATCTCTAGTATAATTGCATCTAAGGTTAGACCAACATCACTTGAGTCTTTCCCACTTTGGTTCACTTTGGATAAGGTTCTTGGTCTAAAAAGTTTTCTCCAAAGCATAATTGTAGCATCTTGTCTTTCTATGGTAACATGGGAATGTGATCGAAGTGGGAAATGTGAAGAGGCATTAGAACTCTTTAGTCAAATGGAATCACATATTCGAATGTTATTGTCAATTTGTGGACCTCAATAATTGGATTTTATTCCCAAATGGAGATGGAATTGAGGCATTAAATCTCTTCTTTGAAATGTAGTGTGCGGGCATCAAACCCAATTTCATCACCATTACATGTATTGTTTCAGCATGTGTCAACTTGATTGCTCTTCCACAAGGCAGGGAGATTCGGGATTATATAATCAAAACAGAGTTTAAAATGGATGTATTTGTGGGAAGTGCCATTGTAGACATGTGTTCCAAATCTGGGAAAATAAAAGATGCTCATGAAGTATTTGATAATTTGCATGACAAAAATGTGGCCTCGTGGAATGCAATGATTGTAGGTTATGATATACATGTCCATGGTGAGGATGCCCTTATGATCTTTTATCATGTGCAAGAAGCAGGCATGAAGCCATACAATGTGACTATTACCGATGTTTAATCTGCATGCAGCCATGCATGCATGGTGGATGAAGGATTGAAATATTTTTCTCAAATGAGTCAATACAATAACATCACACCCTAGATGGAGCATTATGCATGCATTGTTGACCTTCTTGGTCGTGTTGGGTATCTAGATAAATAACATGACCTTATTGACAACATGTCAATTAAACCTAATGCTTATGTGTTGGGAGGCTTGCTTAGTGCATGTAGAACTCATTACAATGATGAACTTGGAGAATGTGTCACCAAACATCTTTTTGATTTAGAGCCTAAAATTTTTAGGGGATTATGTGCTATTGTCAAACATTTATGCTACCCAAGGGTGAAGATAGCCTTCATAGGTTTGTGGAAGGTGACATTGCAGAGCTACATGCTTTAATGACTAGCCATGTTAGCCACAACATTGATTCATTGTGGAATTGCAACTATGGAGTCTAGATACATCAATTATCAATATATTTCCTTATTGACTTAGTGCAAAGTGATGTTTTTGTTGCAAGATGTATAGGAAAAGGAGTAGTAGCTAGAAAGCGATACAAATTGGCTTTTGTAGGGAAGGCTCGGAACACTTAGGTAGAGTTGGAGCTTGTCCACTACAACATTTGTGATATTATGAAGTTAACCTCCATTTTTTCATGCAAGGTGCTTCTTACTCTCTGTAGATGATTTCTATAAGCATATGTGAGTTCACTTTGTGAACAAACTTTGAAGTTTTAGCTAAATTTAAGTTGTTTGAGGCATAGCAATAAAATAAGAAGCAACTAGGAGTCTAAAGGCATTTCAATCAGATAATAAAGAGGAGTTTTTCTCCAATGAGTTTGTTGATTTTTGCAAGAAGGCATCCAAAGACAATTTTCCACACCAATATATACCCAAACAGAAAGGGGCTATACCCAAATAGAAAGGGGCTAGGGAGACAAGAAACTAGAGGGTTGTTGAAATGGCCATAAGTATGTTGTACAGTAAGACGATTCCAAACAATTATTGGCCAGAAGTTGTATACACAAGAATGTACATGTTTAATAGGATTCCAATTGTAGTACACAACTTGGAACACCCTTATTTCCAGAGAAAAATACCAAGTTCACCTCAAATATTTACAAACAAATTCATGAAAGAAAGAAATGGGTATCAGAATGCAAAAACAAATTACCATACTTTATTAATGGAAATGATTTCAATCAAATTATAAAATAACAATGAAAATCCATGTATATGGGATTTGAAGGAGAAATCAAAAAGACCATACCACCGTTGAATCCAACCACTCCAACCCAACAAAAACATTTGTCTCCAAACTCAACCTTGTGCCTTGCTGCACAACACACCAACAAGCTAACTTCTCCAAGGACAAAGACACCCAAAGTAGGAAAAAGACCCAAGGCTTCAATGTCAAGAACATGGGAGCTCACTCTCATGGAAGCATATTGATCTTGGTTGGCAAGATCCCCACACAATAATTGTTTCTCAAATCAATAATTGTGACTATTAGCACCCTCCTTCAAAAATATGAAGCCTTGACGAACATGCATGCAAACAGTCTGCCCTACCTACTTTCTTTGTTTGAATGAATGAAAATGGGGGAAATACACACTTGTTGCATATGTTATCTACACTCCTCTTCTATGTTGAATGGACCAAGACTGAACACTCGTCATTTATGGCATGGACTACTAGAGTATCTAATCTTGATGATTTTTCCACTTGAGAAAAAAAGGTGTGTAAGTTGTCTCACGCTCAATAGCAAGTTGTTTGCCTTTTCAATACCCCAATGAAGAAAAAATGAAAATGCTATGAAAAATCCAAGGGGCAGAGCCCCTCAAATTACATCGTCCTTAAGTAAATATGAAACCATTCCCTATAACCCCTCAACTCCATGAAATACGGGCTAAATAATTACCAGAAAAATCATAAATGCAACAAATCTAGGTGAAATATATGCCAGAAACATATGGATATATTTCCAGAGGGTGAAATACTTCCAAGTGACTGTCATTCCCATAAAATTGGGGCAGAATATATCTGATTAATTTCCATTACTAAACAAACAGGGTGAATGGGAGGAGTTGGTTCGAATTTTAGGAGGAAAAATGGATTTTGTTTCTCTCGCTTCACAAATTCCCATGGGATAAGGGTTTTACATATAATTTTTCTAAAATAAATATGGGGCTATGTATGGTCAAACCCCTCTTTGCAAATAATTATCCCACCTAAAATTACAACCCCCCTAATTTTTCCCATGGGATAAATTTCGCCCCTAAAATTATCTATGGCTATAATCCTTGGAGTCTCCAGCAAGAGATATTC
Organism: Picea sitchensis; assembly: GCA_010110895.2. Taxonomy (NCBI): domain Eukaryota; kingdom Viridiplantae; phylum Streptophyta; class Pinopsida; order Pinales; family Pinaceae; genus Picea; species Picea sitchensis. Next base: position 20,226 of record SNQJ01S0075932.1, read on the forward strand.
CTAACCAACCTATTATGGAGCCTTGGAGAGAAGTGGAAATGCCTGAGGGACTACATGCAAAGAAGGGGGGTCCCATTCCTATAATTGTGTATGTTGAGGGGAAGAGAGCTAGTGGATTGGGATAGTTGTAGGAAAAATTAGCTTGTTGTGGGTTGTATTGGGTTGTGAGTCGACAATAGAGACACCCTTTCTTGTGGATTATTAGCCCCAACTTTGGGGTGACCTGCTTCTAAGATTTGGAGTAGTAAGGCTATAGTTGGGTGAAACATTTGTCCTCTACAGTTGGTTGCACATGTGTTGATTAAGGATAAGTGTTTTTATCTTTGTTTCACTATTTTTAATTATGGGTTTTAATTGTTGTGTGTATACTCTGAGTTTTGAACAATTATATGCTATCATGTATGTGTTTGGTTGGCTACATTTATGTTTTTAAAATGATGTTAGATACATGGGAATTTTTATCATTGTTGCATGCACCATTTTAATTTAGTGTTATCAGAAAGAAAAAAAAAGAAAAAAAAAAAATTGGGTTTAGTAGTGGGGACACTATAGAGTGGTATCAAAGCCATCGTTGCAACACTAGATCTACCTGGGTCTGCTACAACAGGGAAGAACTTCATTCTATGTGTAGAGTTGAGCGAAATTCCTTTTTTTTCCAGCATAGGGGTCAAGGGCCTAAATTTCAAATTTTGTAAGTTGGTTCTTGTTGTGTAGGGGTCAATTTGGAATCTAATTCATTGAATTCAGATCAGACAATTGATTCCTCCATTTTCCATGACAGTCCTAACCCCGAAAATGTGGAAAATCGGTTGTGTTGAAAGATCGGTTTTCATTGATATCGTGTTTCGGGGAGAAGGAAAGATCTTTTGTCATAAATATAGTGTGTTTTCATGAGAAAGAAAATTATATCTTTTGTCATCGATATAGTGTGTTTCGGTGAGAAAGAAAGAACATTTGGTGTTGAAACATTAGCAAAGAAGTAACATTCAACACTGAAACAACGACGAAGAAAGAACATACAACATTGAGATGCCAGGAAGAAAGATATTTTCAAGTTGTTGAAACATTAACAAAGAAAGATCTTTTCAAGTCGTCGTAACATCGGCAAACAAAGATATTTTCATGTCATCGAAACATCGAAGGAGAAAGGACTTTTGGCACCAAAAATTCAGCAAGAGGAAAATATTTAAAGTCGCCAAAACTTAAGAGGATAAAGCATTTTTTGTGCCAAAACGTCAGTGAAAGGAAAATGTTCCAATTCATTGAAACGTCGAAGGAGAAAGCATTTTTGGCATCAAAATGTTGGCAAAGAAAGGAGATCTTACATTGAAATTTCGACGAAGAAAGGAGATTTTGCGTCGAAATGTCGGTGAGGAAAAGTCTTTTGGGCATCGAAATGTCGATGAGGAGAAAATATCTTTGATCGTCAATAAAGGGAATGTATCGACGAGAGAGAAAGATCTGTGATCACCAATAAAGGGCTTGTTTCGGCAAGAGAGAAATATCTTTGATAATCGATAAAATGTGTGTATCTGTGAGAGAGAAAGGTCTTTGATTGTCGATAAAGGATAATAGAAGAAAGAAGAAGACAAGGAAAGGAGAAGAGAATAAAGAGAGAAAAGAAAGAAAAGTTAAATGAGAATTTATTTAAAGAGAAAAACAATGAATTGCATGTTCCTAATAAACAATTTTCTCTGAAAGTCGTTATGTATAAAATCTTAAGATATCTACTAAAGGTATGCTTAGGATTTAGGAAAGCATGTTAGGATTTCTTCAATGCTTGGAGAATCTTCTAAGACACTCATGCAAATTATTGTTACAACAAAATTAAAATTTTAAATCTTAGGGGCTTTCAAGTGGAAATAATGGCCATTGGTTTGGAAGGAAAAAGAGTAACATTAATGGGGATCTGGAAAAAAAAAAATGTTTGTAAAAAAAACGCTCACTAAATATTAGCTTAACACAAATATTCCATTTTAAATATGGAATGTAAGAACTCTAAAAAAGTTCCTAAACATATTTACAACCAATAATAAATGTTCTCAAAAATCTATCTCAAGAAAGATAAAAATTGTCTTAAATGATAACTCTTCATTTATTCATTTTTCCTATTTATGTCTTTAGATTAACCAACAATGTAATTTGAGAAGAATGGACATGATAACAATATTGTGGAAGTACAAACAATATTATCGAAAAAAACTACTCTAGGAATATTGATGGTTGTATGAGATGCATCATGATCATACTAATCTTTGAATTTAATGACCATTTTAGTGATAAAGAAACTCACAATTTTATTCATAGTATATGAGAATATAACACGCTATTAACTATTTGTTATGGTTTACATAATCCCCTTGCATGCATGCATTTATCACATCATATCCTTTAAGTTAATTTTACGAGTTTACCTGAACGTGAATGAATGGGACCATATGGTGACAGTCACCTAACTCTCTATCATGTATACTTATAGCTTGTTTTCTTTTATTAGTCATAGAGAGTGCTCTTTATTATACCTCCCTCCTGCAAATATATTGTAATCGATTTATAATCAATTGAGTTTGGTTTTGTATTAGTTTGCAAAATTATAAATTTGTTTCAAAAATTCTGCATGAGAACTTTTTCATTATATTATAAAACAATCTATCTACTATCTAATTCCATTTATATACGATATATGTTTTCCATATAAAATACATATAAGATAGAGTTCATTTATTAATATTTCTAATTCACCTAAATCTATATACTTGTTTCTTTTTTATAGTGTTTTAACATTTCATTTGTGATTTATGATAAATATGTTGTTCACATGATTTCAAAAATGTAAGAAAATCTGTGAGATCCCCAAAAATAAAATATTTTTGAAATTTAAATTTATTGGGAAATTATTTCGTTTTTAGTAAATTCGAATTTGGAAGATTTTTGTCATTTATGGCAATTCCGAATTTCAAATTTAAAAATTGTAATTAATTATTATGACTGTTGAGCAGGGATTTGATTTGACCCAACTAACTAGTTGACTATGACACTTGTATGAAAACAGAATATTTTATATAGATTGCAGGACGACAAATGGAACAACCATGTTAAAATCAGCTGACCATGACTCCATGAGTGGGGAACGTGTTGGAACCACCTCTGGGATGATTATTACAAGTGGCAAATCAGAGATTTGGCCACTAGCAACCCCTGAAAATCAGGGATTTAGAAAGCTGTGAAAATCCCCAAGGGAGGGAAAAAGACCTGGGCAAATAGACTTGGATTGATAAATAGCATATGTGAGGAGGCAGGACGCTGCCAAGTATGCTGGGAGAAAGAGACTAATGATTTTTCCCTTGTTGTTATGAACACTACGGAATGAGTGTGAGGCAAGAGGAATGGGATGGAATTGAAGGACATTGTTGAGGAAGAGTTTCCAAGTTCTCCCTCATGGGTTTATGGTCAGGCTAGGGAGTGAATTGCGGCAAGTGATTTTGATTGCCCTATTCTACTGTTGGGAGGAACGTGGTTGTTCCCTTTTCCTTCCCACTAACTGGTTCAGATATGTCTCTTATCCATCTCTGCGTGAATGATCTTATATCTTATGTGATGTATTTATTGAATTTGAATCGAATTATTTCCCATTTTTTGTTGAATGATTCAGTCACAGTTGTATTGCGACTATTAAATTCAGTATGGATCTAATACTCTCGGGCGAAATCTATCCAAATGAATGATGTATGAATCTGATAGCATACCTTACAAATCTAATGTTGAACGACGTTTATGGTTGAGTCAAAGTCTGATTGAATACTAGAGTTGTTCTTTTTTTTTATGTATTGTTAGGACAAATCAAGGTTGTTGTATTTCTGTAAGTCTTTATACCTTGTAAGTCATTATTTTTGTTGTAAGAATTTATACACAGAGTTCGGTTTGAAGTTTTAATTATATATCTATGGATCTGAAAGTAAATAGGATCAAGGGAAAACATATTTACACATATATTCTTATGTATTATTACAGGAACTAAATTGTATGCATTAGAATGGCAAATAAACCTCTACAGCAGCGCGAATTTGAAATGACATCATGTATTATCAAGCTTCGGTATAAGCATCTTGAATGTGAAAGTGCAAACTATTACTAGCAAGATAGAATTACCCTACACAATAAAAGTGACCAAAAGGATAGATATGAATATGTATATTTGTAAGTCTGTACATTTCGTATATATATAAATAAGTAAGCATCCACAGGCCATATCTTAACACTTGACTCGAATAAACCTTGACCCTAAAATATTTTTCAACAGTAAAGAAAAATAGGAATACTATAGACTCGTCGAGGTAATACGGAATGTCTGAGTAAAAGAAAGAAATTCGTTTTAAGAAAACAATCCTTCAAATCATAGATAATCCTTCCAAAACTGGTTATAACTATAAGATTCGAATAATATAGAGATTTAAAGGAAAAAAAGGAAACGACGGCCTTAATGACCAAGTGCCAGTCTGAGATACATCCGAACAGTGAAACGTTTTGATTAATACAATAGCCATTACAGTGTTCATTTAAACCGGAAAGTAATTCCCATAGGAAAACCTTTGAATTATCATTACTCATGACTGTCGAACCTAAACTTGAGATTACAGATGGCGCCTTTATCGAATGCCCACAGACCAGAATTTGTAATCCTATTTGTTGGGTCTCCTGAGTAGTTAACAGAAAAAGGAACTCATATACCTTTATATCGAAGACGAAGAGGAAGCTCCGGAGACCTTGCGTGTACACAGGCCTGAAAGAGTTATCAATTCCGAGAATCAGTAAATTATTTACAGGAAGCAACAGAACACCAACAGAAGTGATAATTATTATTAATGGAATGTACCAGAGAATACTTAACTTCCGCTTTTGTGGTCACGCCCTTTTCTTTCCTTGTCTCTTGTCTCCTGAGTGGTTATCCGGGTCGTGGGAGAAGTGCGCAACAAGTCTTTGATGGGTCATCGCATCAGAAAAGCCCACCATTAGTGATTATACCAGTACCTTGAACGAGAAAAAATTATAATAGAACAAAAGTACAGTTACAGTAAACAACAGATTTAAACATAGTAAATGACGCCATTGACTTCCTTAACACACAGACAGGTATAAATCGAGTTGTGACGAAGACAGGTTTCGAACCAAGATCCTACCCCAACGTTGGACTCAGAAACCCTCCCCAAATTCAAGACCATAGAAAGTAATATGAACAAGCAATCATTATAGGGCATATCAGGATCGGACCCCTACGAGGTCACCTGGCAACAGTTAGTGTCACCAATACAAGAAAATTGTTGGTGCAGACTTTTAGTCGATGGAAGAAATACCCTTATAAATTTCTCACAGAACCCTATTTTTTTCAAAGACACATATATAAGGAATTTTTTTCTAGGAATTAGACATGAATATCTTGAGTAGTATTGGATTTTCTTTACCAAATAAGTAATGGCTACGGGCTCCATTGAAAAGACGAGCTAAGGGACCGAACGGAATGTCGAACAGAAGGACTCAACCTTCGCAAAGGAAACGTTGGGAGTGAAGGAGTTGTCACACACAAGGTACCCTAACCCCTTTTAACACAAAAAAACTCACATGTATTCGACCATGATCTCACCCTGTAACCACCGGGTAAGAACGTGAAGTAGTGTAACCTTGGGCATACCGAAAACCCTAAACTATTTTACCAGGAGGATAAACCGACAAGTATCTGAGCTTTGAGAGCGAGGAGCCAGAGTGCCGAAATTCTCAGTATACCGAAAGGAAATACACGAAACCTATGTGATAAGAACTGCAAGTAAAATGCCTTCACCGATTTGAAACACCAGATCTCTACGCCTCTGGTTTTAAGTTGCACAACAAGAAAATAACTTACCAGGAGAATGGGCTAGGTCGACTGGAAGGTTGAACAATGATCTCCAGTGTACATGTTTCCCCTCAACCAAAAGAACCACCCACAGAGCTGAGGTTGTTTCCTCGAGGAGTCAAAATGACGAGGAAAGAGCTCACCTAGACTCTAAGTGAGGGGTGTACTGCTAGAGTAAATGTTGAAGGACGTTGGACCATGTGCTAGGACCGAGTTGGCATGTTTGGATTAGGGAAGGCTAGGTGAGAGAGCCATCAAGACTGGAGTGTGCAGGACCCCCTATTAAACACAGGCACGGAGCCTTAATTCTTTTCTGACAGATACATTTCCCTCCCTTACCAACCAAGATACAAGATTAATGACAGTCATATCGTGTTTGTCCAGTTATAATTGTTCTGTCACAAAATTAACTCGTTCAGTTAGCTTACCTTCCCTCTTCTCTATCGGTGGAACGACCTTTAGCTATGAGTTAGTTTCATAGGATTTGTGCGTGAGATTTGTCTGATTCAAAACCTTAAGTCGGATGAGCCTTAAGGGAAATCCGTTTCAATGACTCGGACTTTGACAAACTAATACCGCTAACCATGACTTAATATGAGTTACACCAAGGTTGTAACTCTCAATGTTTACATAGTATGTTGGATATTCCATTACGATAGAGCAACGATATAAACTTGTGTGTGACATGAAGAATCCTTTTGTTTTAAGAAGACTAGGATTCGAATCCTAATAAACATCGTATGCAGGTGAATATAGGTATAAGTATTATTAAGATTTATAAAAGAAAAATATGTGTGGAAAGGTATTGTAAGCTTTGACAACCCATCATATAAAGTATGATGTTTTGGTTTAACATGGTATTGTCCTCATATAACAGATAGAACCTTAGTCTATAATCAAGGTAAACTTTAATATCCTGTTCTACAATTTTATTAATGAAAAGTTGGAGATTAATGTACCCAAAAAAAAAAAAATTATGTCAATTTAGAGGTACATTACATATGGTATCAGAGCTAGGTTTTACAACATTGGGCCTTGAATAGGGCCACATTAACGCTTTGACATGTATATTTTACTTATGCAAAACTAATAAAAACTTCTTTGTTACAAACAGAATACTTTTATGTTTTGTGTTAATCATGGTAGCTCAAAATGATGCAGAAATCGGGATGGAAGGAAATCCAAAATAGGAACCTCATGGAGATCCAAGGCAGAATAGTGACGGAAGCTCTCCTACGGAAGTACTGTAAATAATGAGGAATCTTATTGTTGAGTTGCAGGTTTTCAAAGCGAACAATGAGAAATTGAAGAAGGCACAGCAAGAACAGCAAGAGATACATGAAGTCCTACTGCGCATCATAGTGACCAAGAAAATCCCAAAGGATGATAACCACGATGAAGAGGTCAGCAAAAGGGCCTCCAAGAACTCTGGGCCGGAAACAGAAAAAGGAGACAATTTTTCTGAAGGAACACCTTCAGCTGAAGACAAAACTAAAACAGACAAAAAAAGAAAACAAGTGGACCACCTTGAATGAGAATTTAAAAAAATTAAACCAGCCACCTTTGATGGAGAATCCAGGACAGGAGAAGAAGTTGAGGCATGGTTGTTGGACATCAAAAAACACTTTCAGATATACAATTATTCCAGCAATATGAAGGTCAGAATGGCCATCTACAATCTGAAAGGGAAGGCCAGCATTTGGTGGCAAGACCTGAAATTGGCCAAGGGCCTGAAGGAGAAACAGTTGGAATGGTGTGACTTTAAGAAGTATTTCAAAAAACAATACCTTTCTAAAAGCGATTATGAAAGGAAAACGAAATAATTCTACGAGCTATGACTTGGACAAATGTCGATGGAGGACCTTATAAATAAATTTATGGAGTTGCTAAGATTCGTACCATACATCCGGGAGGATAAGGTAAAAATCCAGCGATTCTTAAGCTGTTTACCGCAGTCCTACAGAGACAGAATTGAGTTCGACAACCCCAAATCATTGAGTGAAGTATTCAGGAAAGCACGAATGTGCTATGACCAATACAAACAGTGAGTGGAGTTTCCCAAAGCCTGGAAGGATAAGAAACAAGATCGAATGAACCAGCGGAAGAAGGGATACCATCCAGCTTCATTTTAGAATGCAACAAAAAGATTTCCAAGAAAGGATTTTCACTCCAATCATCCAAATACACAAGGCGGCAGTAAACCGGTAAATTTGGGAACAAAAAAGTTTGGGGACAGCTCCCGCGAGCCACTAAAGTGTTGGGAATGTGGAGAACCTCATCTAAGGAGGAACTGTCCACGTTTAAGTTCAGCAAATAGAACTGTAGTTCATAATTTACAGGAAGCCTCGACGGTGGGAGATGTGGGCAGAAGCCTGCATCGGATAAATGCAGCCATAGATGGTCAGCAAGCTGACCACCAGTCCTATGTGGTAGAGATCGAAGGTAAAATCAATAACTCTCGAATTTATGTCTTAATTGACCCTGGAGCTATGTTAAGTTATATTACTCCTGAGGTAGTAGAGTCAAACAAACTTAAGAAATTGAAGCACGCAAAGTCATGGCTTGTACAACTAGCAACAGGAACTAAAAGGAAAGTAGTTGAATTTATTTCTGATTTGGAGTTCAGCTTAGACGGTCAAAATATAAGAAAAAATCTGAACATCCTACCACTAGGAACTTACAATATGATTATCGGGATGGATTGGTTGGAACATCACAAAGCAGTGCTATATTGTTATACAAAGTTACTCAAATATAAAGACGACTTCGGCACTACTAGAACAGCCCAAGGTATACTAAAACCTGTATCATTCAGGCAAGTTTCAACGATGCAACTCAAGAAATGTATGAGGAAAGGATGTCAAGTTTATGCCACCCAAGTAACGAATCTGTTAGAAAAGGGAGATAAGCCAAAGTTAGAAGACTTTGTTGTCCTACGTGATTTTAGGGACATGTTTTTGGATGAGATACCTGTAACTGATAGATGGTCGCAAGAAGTTTCCATTCACCCCACCTAGTGGTAGAGATCGAAGGTAAAATCAATAACTCGCGAATTTATGTCTTAATTCGGACTCGGAGCTATGTTTTAAGTTATATATTCATCCCCAGGTTGAGTAAAACAAACTTAAGAAATTGAAGCACGCAAAGTCAAGGCTTGTACAACTAGCAACAGAACTAAAAGGAAAGTAGTCGAATTTATTTCTAATTTGGAGTTCAACTCATATGGTCAAAATATAAGAACAACTCTAAACATCCCACCACTAGGAACTTAAGCAATGTGATTATCTGGATGTAATTGGTTGAACATCACAAAGCAAGAAGCCGAGATTGTTATAAAAAGTTACCAAATATAAAAGATCTAATTTCAAGACACTAGGAACGTAACCCAAGGTATACTAAAAACATGTATCATTTAGGTGTAAGTTTTAGCTGACATGCAACTCAAGAAATAAAGGAGGAAAGGATGTCAAGTTGAGCCACCCAAGTAACGGTAATCATAGAAGAGGGAGATAAGCCAAAGTTAGAAGACTTTGTTGTCCCACATGGATTTTAGGGACATGTTTTTGGATGAGATACCTAAACTACCCCTCAAGGGAAATAGATCTCTCCATAGACTCCATTTCAACGGCTTCACTCTATCTCAAGCGCACCTTACCGATTGAGTCTACTTAACCCGATGAATTAAAATTACAATTAGCGGAATTGTTGGACAAGGAGTATATTAGACCAAGTGTCTCACCTTGGGGAGCATCATTACTCTTTGTGAAAAAGAAATATGGTACTCTAAGACTTTGTATCAATTATAGACAACTCAAAAATGACTATTAAGAACAAATACCCCTTACCAAGGATAAATGATCTGGTTCTAATAAGTTGGTGGGGCCAAGATCTTTTCAAATTTGGATTTACGATCCAATTATCACCAAGTTAGGATAAAGGACGACATAAAACAACTTTTCAACAAGATAATATGGACACTATGAGTTTGTGGTCATACCTTTTGGACTCCCCCATTTCAACAATACCAAACACATTTCTGTATGTCTGATGAACAGCATTTTCAACAAGACTTAGACAAGTTCATAGTAGTATTCATCGACATCTATATTATGGTCTATTCTAAATGGAGGAGGAACATGATGAAAAATTAAGAATAGTTCCGGCAAACGCTGAGGAAACACAAAATATACGTAAAATTTGACAAGTGTGACTTTATCAAAAGGAAATACAATATTTAGGACATGTCATTTCCTCAGAAGGTGTTGTTGTAGACCCGGAAAAGATAAAAATCCATTATGGAATGGCCGTTAACCGCTTGTATGTGGGCAGATACCCAGTCATTCATGGGAATCACCTGATATTATCGCGAGATTTATAGAAGGGTTTTCCAAGATAGCCCAATCCATCATCATTACAAAAGAAAGGGACCAAGTTTAACCTGTCACAGAAGTGTGAAGACAATTTTAACAAGATGAAAAAATTATTGACATCTACCATTTTGAAGGTAGCGTAATTCCGGAGAAGACTTCAAGGCTTTGTAGGTTGATGTGTAAAGAGGGACTAGGTGGTGTCCTAACCCAAGAATGGCATGTTATTTGTTACGAGTCCCGAAAATAAAAAGAACACGAGCGAAATTATGTCACTCACTTAATTTAGAATTGGTAGCTGTAATACATGTGCCTTAAAAACGTGGTGACACTACATAATGGATAGAAAGTTTCTACTATTGACACATAATAGCAGAGTGAAATATATATTTAGCCAACAAGATCTTAATGCAAGGCAAGAAAAATGGCTAGCATTCTTGAGCCTAATTCAACTCTCGAGGGTCTATTATTATCAAGGGTAAGGAAAATAAAGTGCTGTGCACCCTAAGCGCATTCATATCTCATGGTTATTATTTGAGATAAAACATCGCCAGGCGTAGTGATCCGGGAACAGCGATAGGATGACAGGTATTAACGATGTAAATTACACTAAGATGATTCGCTATAATTAATAAAATAGTACCTAAAACCCCACATAAGCTAGATCTGCTATCGGCTAAGAAGGACTATTACGATTTAAAAGCGCACTCTTACTGCACTGTGATTCGCCATATTAAAATTAATGTAGCTTTTGACCTATGCATAAGAACTCCATTCGGCCACCCGTGTTACCGTAAAACAACAACCAAGATTTAGAAAACTATTTTACCGGCCTAATATGAAAGGAGAAACAAACAGAGTATTCTGGTTAGGGTGCCAGATTCGTCGCTAGCTTTAAGGTCAACACCAAAGATCCAACCAAAATTTATTCGGTTCATTACCGCACTTAATGGAAGTGGGAGACCATATCGTTGGACTTATAACAGGTTTGCTCTAAACTCAAACCGAATGATCTCTATCATGGTTGTAATCGATAAACTCATTAAGTCTGCAATGTCCTTATTCCTGTAAAGTCTACTTTAAAGTTATAAACATTGCTGGAAATATTCATGAAAGAAATCTCTAGACTGGTTGCATTCTTAAAATGGTGATTTCATATAGATACGTAAAATTCACATCCGCTTTGGAAGGAAATTGTTTGCGTGGCTAAATACTAACTAATTTCTCAAGATGAAAGATCATCCATAAACAGATGGACAAACCAAAGGACAAACCAAATCATATAGGATATGCTCCGCATGTACATAAGAACAAAACCAAACAAATGGGAAGACCATTTCACACTTGGTAGAATTTGTACATAACAATGGGTACCAAACGTCAACTAAAGCCAAGCCTTCACACAAAGTGTATGAATTCAATTAGTTGGGATAACCCACCGACAGACTCATGGTTGGACCAAATTATGCTCCAAGAAATGGAGAACATGGTAAGGAAGGTACAAATGAACCTCAGCACATACGTGACGTACGTAGTTACGCGCATCAAGAAAGAAGACACTTGGAATTTTATGGTGGTGGACCATGTTTATTTGAAGGTCAAAGTACAAAATATTCATTGAAATTAGGAACTCAGGCAAGCTAGCACCCGTGTTTTGTACAGCCTTCAGATACTAGCTCCGGAATTGGACCCGTGAGCATACCAACTTTGTAATCTCCCACAATCTAAGTAATCTATACGTATTTCCTCATGTTTCTTTGTTAAAAATATGTTCATGACCCTACTCATAAGGTTAACGACTGGAACTTGTTGCACGTGGAACCCGACGGCAAGTTCCAAGTGGAACCCCGAGGTATTTCTCCGTATCCAGAGAAATAGCACTGAACAGTCGTTGCCTGTAAAGGCAGCATGGAAGCACTTGAACTCCGAGGAGGCCACTTGGGAGTTGGAGGGAGATTTATGAAAACTCATCCAACCTTGTTCCAAGGAAGGACTCCAACAATGAGGATAGTGTTTTTATCAAGGGGAAAGGATGTGATCCCCAAAAATAAAATATTTTGAAATTAAATTTATTGGGAAATTATTCTATTTTTAGTAAATTCAAATTTAAAGATTTTTTTTCATAAAATTATAAAAAAAAAAAAAAAATTTAATAATTGTAATTAATTATTATGATCGGGTTAAATGATTTGATTTGGACCCAACTAACTATTTGACTATTAAACTTGTATGAAAACGTAATATTTTATATTGATTGTGGTGGAGGACAAATGGAACATCCATGTTAAAATCGCTGACCATGACTCCAAGGAGTGCGTAACATGTTGGAACTACCTCTAAGTTGATTATTACAAGTGGAAAATCGTTGATTTGGCCACCAGCGTACCTTTGAAAATCGTGGATTTGTATCCCAAAATCCCTAAGGGAGGGAAAAAGACATGGGCAAATAGACTTGGATTGATAAACAGTACATGAGGAGGTAGGATGCTGCCAAGTATGCTGGGAGAAATAGACTAATGATTTTTCCCTTGTTGTTATGAACACTACGGAATGAGTATGAGGCAAGAGGAAATGGGATGGAATTGAAGGAAATTGCTGAGGAAGAGTTTCCAAGTTCACTCTCATGGGTTCACATGGTCGCTAGGGGGTGAATTAAGGCAAGTGATTTTGATTGCCTTATTCCCACGATCGGGAGGAACGTGGTTGTTCCTCTTGTCTTCTCGCGAATTGGTTTAGATATGTTAAATTTTCTCCTTTTTTGTTCTGAATGATTTTATATCCGATGTCATGTGTTTATTGAATTTGAATCGAATTATTTCCCATTTTATGTTGAATGATTCAGTCACAGCTTGTAGTGCAACTATTAAATTCGGCATGGATTTAATAATTCTAGGCTTAGAATCATATCCAATGAAATTTCCATTTTGCATGAATCCGAGCACCTTACAAATCTAATGTTGAACAACGTTTATGGTTGAGTCAAAGTCTGATTGAATACTAGAGTTGTTCTTTTTTATGTATTTGTAGGACAAATCGGGTTGTTGTATTTTTGTAAGTCTTTATACCTTGTAAGTCATTATTTTTTCTATAAGAATTTATACACAGAGTTCAATTTGAAGTTTTAATTATATATCTATGGATCCGAAAGAATATAGGATCAAGGGCAAACATATCTACACATATATTCTTATGTATTATTACAGAAACTAAATTGTATGCATTAGAATGGAAAACCCCACAAAGCAGCAGGAATTAGAAATGACATCATGTAATATCAAGCCTCGGTATAAGCATCTTGAATGTGAAAGTGCAAACCATTACTAGAAATATAGAATTACCCTACACAATAAAAGTGACCAAAAGGATAGATACAAATATGTATATTTGTAAGTTCATATATATATATATATATATATATATATATAAGTAAGCATCCACAAGCCATATCTTAACACTTGACTCGGATAAAATTCAAACCCCAACATTTTTCAACGCGAAAGAAAAAGATAAATAGGAATACTATAGACTCAACGAGGTAATACAAAATGTATGAGTAAAAGAAAGAAAATCGTTTAAGATAACAGTCCTTCAATCTATAGATAATACTGTCGAAACATTTTATAACTGTAAGATTTGAATAATATAGAGATTTAAAGGAAAACTGAAACGACGGCCTTAATGACCAAGTACCAGTCTAAGATACATCCAAACAGTGAAACAATTTGATTAATACAATAGCCATTACAGTTTTCATTTAAACCGAAAAAGAAATTTATGTAGGAAAAACCTTCAAATTATCATTATTCTTGACTGCCGTGAACCTAAACTTAAGATTACAGATGGCACCTTTATCGAATGCCAACAGACCAAAATTTGTAATCTTGTTTGCTGGGTCTCCTGAGAAGTTAACAAAAAAAGTAACTTGAATACCTTTATATCGAAGACGGCGATAGTCCCAAGAATCCACGGTACACAGACCGAAAAGATATCAATTCCGAGAATCGCGAGAAATTATTTACGTGAAGCAAATGTAACAGATAATGCCTATTAATGGAATGTACCAGAGAATACTTAACTTCCGATTTAGTGGTCGAGCCCTTTTCTTTCCTTGTCGCTCGCTTAATGAGTGGTTATCCGGGCCATGGGAGAAGCATGCAGCAAGTCTTTGATGGGTCCTCGTGACAAAGCCTACCATTAGTGATTATACCAGTATCTTGAACGAGAACAAATTATAGTAGAACAAAAGTACAGTTACAGTAAACAACATATTTAAACATAGTAAATGACGACACAGACTTCCTTAACACACAGACATGTATAAATCAAGTTGTGACGAAGACAGGTCTCAAAACGAGACCTTACCCCAACATTGGACTCTAAAACCCTCCCCAAATCAAGACTAAAGAGAGTAATAAGAACAAGAAGACATCATAGGGCATGTCAGGACCAGACCCCTACGAGGTCACCTTGCAACAATTAGTGTCACCAATACAAGAAAAACTATTGGCGCAGACTATTATTCGACGTAAGCAATACCCTTATAAATTTCTCATAGAACCCTATTTTTCAAAGACACATATATAAGGAACTATTTTCCTTGAATTAGACGTGAATATCTTGAGTAGTATTGGATTTTATTTACCAAATAAGTAATGGCTACAAGCTCCATTGAAAAGACGAGCTAAGGGACCGAATGGAATGCCAACGAAAGGACTCAACCTTCACAAAGGAAATGTTGGGAGCGAAGGAGTTGTCATACACAGGGTACCCTAACCCCTTTAACACAAAAACTCGCATGTATTCGACCCTGATCTCACCCTGTAACCACCGGGTAAGAACGTGAAGTAGTGTAACCTCGGGCATACCGAAAACCCTAAACTATTTTTCCAGGAGGCTAAACCAACAAGTCTATGAGCTTTGAGAGCAAGGATCCAGAGTTTCGAAATTCTCGGTATACCGAAAGGAAATACATGAAACCTCTATGATAAGAATTGCAAGTAAAAGGCCTTCACCGTTTTGAAACACCAGATCTCTATGCCTTCGGTTTTAAGTTGCATAACAGAAAAATAACTTACCAGAAGAATGGGCTGGGTCGACTGGAAGGTTGAACAACGACCTCCAGTGTACATGTTTCCCCTCAACCAAAAGAACCACCCACAGAGCCGAGGTTGTTTCCTCGAGGAGTTACAATGACAAGGAAAGAGCTCGCCTAGACTCTAAGTGAGGGGTGTACCGCTAGAGTAAATGTCGAAGGACATTGAGCCATGTGCTAGGACAGAGTTGGCACATTGGGATTAGGGAAGGCCAAGGAGAGCCATCAAGACCGGAGGTATGTGACCCCATTAAACACAGTAATAAAGCCCAATTATTTTCCGACATATACATTCTCCTCCCTTACCAACCAAGATAATGCAGGATTGAATTACGTCATATCAATGATGTCCGGGGCTATAATTGTTCACCAACAAACCAACTCATTCAAGCATTTACCTTCCTCTTTCTCTATCGGGTGGAACTAATCTTTATTCATTTGTTAGGTTGCATAGGATTTTGTATGAGATTTGTCCTGATTCAAAACCCAAGTCGGATGACGGGTAAGTTTGCATAACAATGCATCCGAGCCTTTACATGGAACCTATCCCGTTGACTCAGACTTTGACAAATTAATACCGTTAACCATGACTTAATATGAGTTACAACAAGGTTGTAACTCTTAGCGTTTACATAGTATGTTGGATATGCTATTACCATTGTGGCAAATATTGTTGTTCCGCAATTACATGAAGAATCCTTCGCTTTAAGAAGACTAGGATACTAATCCTAATAAAACATCGTATGCAGGTGAATATAGGTATAAGTATTATTAAGATTTATAAAAGAAAAATATGTGTGGAAAGGTATTGTAAGCTTTGACAACCCATCATATAAAGTATGATGTTTTGGTTTAACATGGTATTGTCCTCATATAACAATACCAGATAGAACATCAGTCTATAATCAAGGTAAACTTTAATATCATGTTCTACAATTTTATCAACGAAAAGTTGGAGATTAATGTACCAAAAAGAAAAAAAAGAAAAATAAATAAAATTATGTCAATTTAGAGGTACATTACACAATTGATTTCAAAAATGTAAGACAATCAAAATAGCCTAAAAGATTGACATTAAGAATGTGAGATTAGATTTTCCCTTGTAAATATCTACAATGTTTTGATTTGATATCCAAAATTTCCAAAGATACAAAAACATCATGTTATATTCCAATGCTTTCTTTGAGACTTGTTTATTTTGATGACTAACATAATTTAATAGAGATATTTTTGTAAAGGTAAGATTGATCTTTTTGTTTGGCTACGATATCTTGTAATTCTCTCTTTTTTATTTTTAATTGTTTTTTTAATAATTTGGAAATAGACG
>SNQJ01S0075932.1:36908-48262 GCA_010110895.2 Picea sitchensis
ACCTTCAATCAAGCATAGGAATGACTATATCTTCGTGGTAATTGATCTATTCTCTAAGATGGCAGTTTTGGCACCCTGTAAGAAGAGCATCACAGTCGAGGCCACCACCACGATCTTCTTTGAACATGTCTGAGTTCATTTTGGGCTCCCACAAACCATTATCTCATATCGATATAGTAGGTTCCTGAGCACTTTTTGGTCCAGCCTATGGTCAATGATGGACACCAAGCTGACCAAATCGACTGCCTTCCACCCAGAGATTGATGGAAAAACAGAGGTAGTCAACAAGATGATTTTCCATATCTTGAGGATGTACAATTCCAAACATCCACGCACATGGGATGAAAGCCTTCCTTATATTGAACATAGCTACAATAGATCCCTCCACAGCTCTATTTGCCACAACCCTTTTCAGGTGTACTTGGGGTTCCAGCCATTGGCCCCCATTGATGTAGCTCTACATATTGGAGCTGCATAGGAAAAGTCCTCCCATGCTTAGACCGAGGTTGATCGAGCAGCCAAATTTTTTGAGTGAATCCAACACATCCAACAAAAAGTTCATGATATTCTGCAAAAATCCAATGCCAAGTACAAGAAGTTCCACAATCAGCATCGGGTACCACACAATTTTCAATTGGGAGATAAGGTATGGTTGCATTTGCAGAAAGAGCACCTCACAGGACCCCATCGAAAACTATTCCCACTTTGATACGAGCCTTACACTATCACCAAGGTTGTGGGTGAGAATTCTTTTGAATTAAGTATTCCTCCTTTCCTTGGCTTGCACCCGGTATTTAATGTGGAACTGCTTCAACCATATTTTCCACCTCTCCTAGACACTTGAGATGTGGTCAAGCACTTGGCCCCTACAAAACTCAATCATGACTGCATTGAATATGCAAACTTTTATCAGATTATGGACATCAAGATGAAGGTCACCCACCAACAGAACATCCAAATCTATTAGGTCGTCAAATCATGGCAGTTTCTTCATCAGGGCAAGTTGCTCACCAAGAGTCATATTCAACAGAAGTTTCCCCATCTAATGGAGGAACTTGATGCAATGGAGACCATTTCTTCCTAAAGGGAGAGGAATGATCTAGGTGTACATTGGTGGTCACCCACCTATTCCACTAGAGCAAATTACAGTTTCCATCTTGGTAGTTTTTCTATATTTTTTTGGGTCCCAAACTTATGGGGTCGTTTTAAATCCCTAAACAACATTTTTTTGACTTGGAAGTGCCCAATAAAACCCTGTTATGATGTATTGGGTTTTTCGGAATATGTACTCCTCAGCTATACCTTTTTGAAGAGGTACCAAGTGTCCCAAACAGAGATCGTATGTAAAAGTTGTGCCCTTGCGAAGTTGACGTATCAACTACCCCCATCGGGGCCCACAAACCTTTTGGTGTTTCATATTTCAAGGTTAGGGTTTTGGATGTTTATGGTCTTCCCATTTATGCTTTATGTCAAAAAGGCCTTTTGATCCTCGTTATAATCAGCTTCTTGCGAATGAGCGTAGTTGATACATCTCTCTTTAGAGATAAGCTACCACCATTCTAGCTAGCTTGTGTGCTTTTCATTTTACAGTATTTTGTATTCTAGACAGTCATTAATAGAATCTAAGTTTTATTGTATTACTTTGCTCCTTTCCATATCTTTGTGTATATCCTTGTTATATCTATGTTATATTTCTTCCTTCATGTCATTCTCAAAATAATTTGTATCAC
Organism: Picea sitchensis; assembly: GCA_010110895.2. Taxonomy (NCBI): domain Eukaryota; kingdom Viridiplantae; phylum Streptophyta; class Pinopsida; order Pinales; family Pinaceae; genus Picea; species Picea sitchensis. The sequence goes on from SNQJ01S0075932.1 coordinate 38,639, forward strand.
AACATAATCCATACCGTTAAATGTAGACAATTTATACAAAGTAAAGAACTTTCAGAAAAATTTACTTCATTTTGCAAGCAACTAGAATGGCATTTTAATTGCATAACTTCATTATTTATGTGGATTTCCATAATTTCCTTATTTTTATAAATATTTTCATCGGAGTTGGCATATGAAGATCCTAGTTTTTGTTGTAACTATGCATCGGTGACACTTATAGGACATCGAGAGCAAGGTATAATCAATTTCAATAAAGAAGAGTGATACGACCAACTCCCATATTCCAAATTTCCAGTTACAAAGATAAGTCCCAAATTATATATTCTTTAAGAGTGATGCGTACAAAATACCAAACGGTGTTATTAGTGCCAATGATGGCACCATTTCCAACCAATTTGCTACACATTTGGGAATCAAAATGTATGAAATCGGGTTTGCAAGACAAAACTTACAAATTCCTTTGGCGTTTAATTTAGATTATTAAGTTTCCCAGTTACATTTTAAATTCCAATGATAATAAAGTAGAGGCCAATAGTTGGCTCATATTATGAATACGCAATTTCCACAATTGATCCACTTGAAGTTCAAATAATAAAATCAAACCTAACTCCAATAAAACAAGTTTCCACACTTGCACGATGCTTTGCAAACCTTCAGAAGGAAAAACAAACCAAAGGAAGGATTTCCTTGTAAAAACATAATAACATAATCAGTGAATAAGGATTACAAGATAAATATCAAACATGTCTACTCCAGCTATTACATCATGTATGTGTTGAATTTAAGAGTCTCCCTCAAATGAGCTCTTTTATATGTTTCTCAGTGAATGAGGATGTTCAAAATCAAAGTTAAAAGGAGTAAGGAAGTTGATTTCATCATTAATTTCATGAAGAATTTCCAAGGGTGACTCAAGGATTCTTGAACTGAGAGGCAACATAATAATAATATATAACATTATTCAATTGAAATATCACAACTTCAATGTATAAGTATTTCCCTTCTCTAAGGAGAAAAACCTAATGTTATCACAGCATATCAAAAAATAATAATAATTAACCAATTATAAGAGTTGACAAGTAAGATACGTGTAATGCGCTTGCTTGGATCAAATACAAGTATTTTTTCAAGTAAATCTACAGTTGTTGTAAGAATGTTTGGAAATTTCTAAGAAAAATGTTGCTTAGGAAATTATGGAAGTTTCCTAATGTATCTTTAGCATTGTCACTCCATAAAAATCCAAGATTAGAATCATCTGGTGAACCAATTAACTATTAAGAAACCAAACATAGAAAAAATCATCATATGATGATTCCAGATAGGAAGAGCAGCCCCTTTAAATCTGTATCTCAAATTATTATCAATTACCATCAAATAATTTATGTTTAAAGCATAGACTCCCTCGTGCTCTTAAAAGTAAGAAAGAATGAATTATCATTTACCTTGATGATCAACCTTAATTGTTGAACATAATTTTTACCAAGAAACAAGGGTTCCCACTTTAGTATCTCCGTAAAAATGCAACCCACTAACAGATGTCAACGACTGTTGTATACTCGGAACAATTCAATGGTAATTTTGGTGCACGATACTAGCAAGTAACAACATACTCTGTCATAAATTTTGTTTCAGAAGTAGCCATGCACCCAAATCACATATTTTTAGGTCAAAGATTTCATTTAGAAGAAAATTACTAATCTTTAAATCTCTATGCAGAATATTTGTTGAGTGTATGTACTTAAACACTCTCGATAGGAAATACTGCAAAAGGACGTCCATGTCAGGATGCATGACCATGTTGACTATTGACAGAAAATGCAATGGACAAGTTGTAATGGATATTTATTTAACTTCCTATTAGATAATGTGCTACCAATACCCTATGGCTAATAGTGAAGACCCTTATACACTTCAATATTAAGACACTGCTAATATATTATACTTATCCAGAGTATCCAAATACTAAAAATACCGATAAATCAAATCTCATGCTCGAAGCAAACATAGCTTCACAAGAGAAATTGGACTGCTCCCAAATGATAGCTAAAATGCAAGCCTTGGTACATTGATTTTGCTTTGGTTGAAATATTAGTGACTATGCGAGTTGAACAATTATTAAGCAACATCTCGGGACACTGCAACCAAGATGCATTGATAATTATGGCATACAAATCAAGTTATGTTCTTTAGTTTTAGTAAATAAACACTCCAATACAATAAACCAACAATGATTGTTCTGAAATTTAAATCATCACTATTTAAAAGTTACAAATAATACAAGTAGCACACTAGCCTTGTGACAAAAGTTCCAAACCAAAAAAAAGTGGATTAGCTTGAATGTTTAGTAGATATAAGTTAGTGCAATTTACATTTTCTCAATTGTTGGTGGTACAAGTTCCATGTGACTTTGATAAGTGAGATCCCTAAGTTTACAACTTCTAATTGACAATTGGATGAAAAAATTTCCAAATAATAGGCTTCTGAACCTAGTGATTTAAAAAATGAATCAACTTAAAATTTCAATGGGAAATTAGCAACATAGAAGACTACCAGCTACAAAGATTAGCCCTAAAAATCATAAAATATAACAATAATTTCATCATAATGCCAAAGTTTGAAATAGCTTTGTTGATTCAAGAAAACCCCTAAATATAAAATATCATTTTTGGAATTTACTATGTAGAGCGAGTTATTAATGCATGCCACATCTCCCATGAGAATTGGTCATGAATTGATCATTTTGAATAATTCTCATGGTCGATGATTCATGCTTTACTCTACACAATTAACCCCAAAAAAGATATTGGATGACTTACTCTACACAATTAACCCCAAAAAAGATATTTCATATGTCGGACTGCAAAAGCTCCCCACATACCCCAGATATAGTTGTAACAACATCAAAATCATGATGCGAAACCAAACAAGATTAAGATTTTAATTCATTTAACCCCACAATGGTTGGGATCGCTTTGAATCAATAATGTGACCAAGTTTTGATTGAAAACCTAGAAATGTGTTCCATAAATACCAAGAAATCCCTCCTAAATTTCTTTGTGCTATGATCCATAGTAGATTTGATTGGAGCTCCAAGAAATTCCAACATTGGGTTGAACTGGAACTGGACTTTGGACCTATGTTGCACAAGATTCTAAAACAGGGAGGATATGGAACAAGTGTCTAGAAATTTCCCCACAAATTCTCAAGGAACAGTGAAAAATATATATTTGAAAATTTTGAAAATTTCTAAAAGAAAATCCAAAATATAAACAAAACTACCTAGGAATAATCAAATCTCCCCTGAAACTTTCAAATCTTCAACCCAACAATCTCCACAGGTGAAAAAAATATGATAGAAAGCTTGTTGGTTATGTTTTATGCTTAGTAGACCTAAATCAACTTTCTTCTTGCCTCTGAACTACCTACAAATAATCAAATCTCCCCTGAAACTTTCAAATCTTCAACCCAACAATATCCTCCGGTGAAAAAATATGACAGAAAGCTTGTTGGTTCTCTTTTATGCTTAGTAGACCTAAATCAACTTTCTTCTTGCCTCTAAAAGCAGTAAAATAGATAAAATCTCGATGAAGGGAGGGGAATATTTTAGTAAAAAACCTAGGTTTCTTTCTCTTTTTTTGTGTTTTCTTTAATTTATGCATATCTATCATGCCAAGTTAGGCCTGCACTTGGCTGACTAAGCAATGGAACGAGCCGGTTCCAGTGCTTGTATGTGACCCAATAGGCCAAACAATGTATGGGCCTCTGCGGCCTCTCAAGGAGCGTCTATAGGATAGGAACATTCTAATAAGAAGTCATTTCTAATGATTGATAATGGATTATTCAAATGGGAGATTTTCATCCCTATTTATATACATGTTTTAAACTTTGCTTGTACATTGAACTATGTTTCAATGCCAAATTTCTGGATTGGTTGAGACTGTTGATGGAATCTTATAGGCTTCATAGGAAATCCCATATTCGTTAATTTGGTACTCTCTCAATATTCCTAAATCTCTAGTATAATTGCATCTAAGGTTAGACCAACATCACTTGAGTCTTTCCCACTTTGGTTCACTTTGGATAAGGTTCTTGGTCTAAAAAGTTTTCTCCAAAGCATAATTGTAGCATCTTGTCTTTCTATGGTAACATGGGAATGTGATCGAAGTGGGAAATGTGAAGAGGCATTAGAACTCTTTAGTCAAATGGAATCACATATTCGAATGTTATTGTCAATTTGTGGACCTCAATAATTGGATTTTATTCCCAAATGGAGATGGAATTGAGGCATTAAATCTCTTCTTTGAAATGTAGTGTGCGGGCATCAAACCCAATTTCATCACCATTACATGTATTGTTTCAGCATGTGTCAACTTGATTGCTCTTCCACAAGGCAGGGAGATTCGGGATTATATAATCAAAACAGAGTTTAAAATGGATGTATTTGTGGGAAGTGCCATTGTAGACATGTGTTCCAAATCTGGGAAAATAAAAGATGCTCATGAAGTATTTGATAATTTGCATGACAAAAATGTGGCCTCGTGGAATGCAATGATTGTAGGTTATGATATACATGTCCATGGTGAGGATGCCCTTATGATCTTTTATCATGTGCAAGAAGCAGGCATGAAGCCATACAATGTGACTATTACCGATGTTTAATCTGCATGCAGCCATGCATGCATGGTGGATGAAGGATTGAAATATTTTTCTCAAATGAGTCAATACAATAACATCACACCCTAGATGGAGCATTATGCATGCATTGTTGACCTTCTTGGTCGTGTTGGGTATCTAGATAAATAACATGACCTTATTGACAACATGTCAATTAAACCTAATGCTTATGTGTTGGGAGGCTTGCTTAGTGCATGTAGAACTCATTACAATGATGAACTTGGAGAATGTGTCACCAAACATCTTTTTGATTTAGAGCCTAAAATTTTTAGGGGATTATGTGCTATTGTCAAACATTTATGCTACCCAAGGGTGAAGATAGCCTTCATAGGTTTGTGGAAGGTGACATTGCAGAGCTACATGCTTTAATGACTAGCCATGTTAGCCACAACATTGATTCATTGTGGAATTGCAACTATGGAGTCTAGATACATCAATTATCAATATATTTCCTTATTGACTTAGTGCAAAGTGATGTTTTTGTTGCAAGATGTATAGGAAAAGGAGTAGTAGCTAGAAAGCGATACAAATTGGCTTTTGTAGGGAAGGCTCGGAACACTTAGGTAGAGTTGGAGCTTGTCCACTACAACATTTGTGATATTATGAAGTTAACCTCCATTTTTTCATGCAAGGTGCTTCTTACTCTCTGTAGATGATTTCTATAAGCATATGTGAGTTCACTTTGTGAACAAACTTTGAAGTTTTAGCTAAATTTAAGTTGTTTGAGGCATAGCAATAAAATAAGAAGCAACTAGGAGTCTAAAGGCATTTCAATCAGATAATAAAGAGGAGTTTTTCTCCAATGAGTTTGTTGATTTTTGCAAGAAGGCATCCAAAGACAATTTTCCACACCAATATATACCCAAACAGAAAGGGGCTATACCCAAATAGAAAGGGGCTAGGGAGACAAGAAACTAGAGGGTTGTTGAAATGGCCATAAGTATGTTGTACAGTAAGACGATTCCAAACAATTATTGGCCAGAAGTTGTATACACAAGAATGTACATGTTTAATAGGATTCCAATTGTAGTACACAACTTGGAACACCCTTATTTCCAGAGAAAAATACCAAGTTCACCTCAAATATTTACAAACAAATTCATGAAAGAAAGAAATGGGTATCAGAATGCAAAAACAAATTACCATACTTTATTAATGGAAATGATTTCAATCAAATTATAAAATAACAATGAAAATCCATGTATATGGGATTTGAAGGAGAAATCAAAAAGACCATACCACCGTTGAATCCAACCACTCCAACCCAACAAAAACATTTGTCTCCAAACTCAACCTTGTGCCTTGCTGCACAACACACCAACAAGCTAACTTCTCCAAGGACAAAGACACCCAAAGTAGGAAAAAGACCCAAGGCTTCAATGTCAAGAACATGGGAGCTCACTCTCATGGAAGCATATTGATCTTGGTTGGCAAGATCCCCACACAATAATTGTTTCTCAAATCAATAATTGTGACTATTAGCACCCTCCTTCAAAAATATGAAGCCTTGACGAACATGCATGCAAACAGTCTGCCCTACCTACTTTCTTTGTTTGAATGAATGAAAATGGGGGAAATACACACTTGTTGCATATGTTATCTACACTCCTCTTCTATGTTGAATGGACCAAGACTGAACACTCGTCATTTATGGCATGGACTACTAGAGTATCTAATCTTGATGATTTTTCCACTTGAGAAAAAAAGGTGTGTAAGTTGTCTCACGCTCAATAGCAAGTTGTTTGCCTTTTCAATACCCCAATGAAGAAAAAATGAAAATGCTATGAAAAATCCAAGGGGCAGAGCCCCTCAAATTACATCGTCCTTAAGTAAATATGAAACCATTCCCTATAACCCCTCAACTCCATGAAATACGGGCTAAATAATTACCAGAAAAATCATAAATGCAACAAATCTAGGTGAAATATATGCCAGAAACATATGGATATATTTCCAGAGGGTGAAATACTTCCAAGTGACTGTCATTCCCATAAAATTGGGGCAGAATATATCTGATTAATTTCCATTACTAAACAAACAGGGTGAATGGGAGGAGTTGGTTCGAATTTTAGGAGGAAAAATGGATTTTGTTTCTCTCGCTTCACAAATTCCCATGGGATAAGGGTTTTACATATAATTTTTCTAAAATAAATATGGGGCTATGTATGGTCAAACCCCTCTTTGCAAATAATTATCCCACCTAAAATTACAACCCCCCTAATTTTTCCCATGGGATAAATTTCGCCCCTAAAATTATCTATGGCTATAATCCTTGGAGTCTCCAGCAAGAGATATTCCTAACCAACCTATTATGGAGCCTTGGAGAGAAGTGGAAATGCCTGAGGGACTACATGCAAAGAAGGGGGGTCCCATTCCTATAATTGTGTATGTTGAGGGGAAGAGAGCTAGTGGATTGGGATAGTTGTAGGAAAAATTAGCTTGTTGTGGGTTGTATTGGGTTGTGAGTCGACAATAGAGACACCCTTTCTTGTGGATTATTAGCCCCAACTTTGGGGTGACCTGCTTCTAAGATTTGGAGTAGTAAGGCTATAGTTGGGTGAAACATTTGTCCTCTACAGTTGGTTGCACATGTGTTGATTAAGGATAAGTGTTTTTATCTTTGTTTCACTATTTTTAATTATGGGTTTTAATTGTTGTGTGTATACTCTGAGTTTTGAACAATTATATGCTATCATGTATGTGTTTGGTTGGCTACATTTATGTTTTTAAAATGATGTTAGATACATGGGAATTTTTATCATTGTTGCATGCACCATTTTAATTTAGTGTTATCAGAAAGAAAAAAAAAGAAAAAAAAAAAATTGGGTTTAGTAGTGGGGACACTATAGAGTGGTATCAAAGCCATCGTTGCAACACTAGATCTACCTGGGTCTGCTACAACAGGGAAGAACTTCATTCTATGTGTAGAGTTGAGCGAAATTCCTTTTTTTTCCAGCATAGGGGTCAAGGGCCTAAATTTCAAATTTTGTAAGTTGGTTCTTGTTGTGTAGGGGTCAATTTGGAATCTAATTCATTGAATTCAGATCAGACAATTGATTCCTCCATTTTCCATGACAGTCCTAACCCCGAAAATGTGGAAAATCGGTTGTGTTGAAAGATCGGTTTTCATTGATATCGTGTTTCGGGGAGAAGGAAAGATCTTTTGTCATAAATATAGTGTGTTTTCATGAGAAAGAAAATTATATCTTTTGTCATCGATATAGTGTGTTTCGGTGAGAAAGAAAGAACATTTGGTGTTGAAACATTAGCAAAGAAGTAACATTCAACACTGAAACAACGACGAAGAAAGAACATACAACATTGAGATGCCAGGAAGAAAGATATTTTCAAGTTGTTGAAACATTAACAAAGAAAGATCTTTTCAAGTCGTCGTAACATCGGCAAACAAAGATATTTTCATGTCATCGAAACATCGAAGGAGAAAGGACTTTTGGCACCAAAAATTCAGCAAGAGGAAAATATTTAAAGTCGCCAAAACTTAAGAGGATAAAGCATTTTTTGTGCCAAAACGTCAGTGAAAGGAAAATGTTCCAATTCATTGAAACGTCGAAGGAGAAAGCATTTTTGGCATCAAAATGTTGGCAAAGAAAGGAGATCTTACATTGAAATTTCGACGAAGAAAGGAGATTTTGCGTCGAAATGTCGGTGAGGAAAAGTCTTTTGGGCATCGAAATGTCGATGAGGAGAAAATATCTTTGATCGTCAATAAAGGGAATGTATCGACGAGAGAGAAAGATCTGTGATCACCAATAAAGGGCTTGTTTCGGCAAGAGAGAAATATCTTTGATAATCGATAAAATGTGTGTATCTGTGAGAGAGAAAGGTCTTTGATTGTCGATAAAGGATAATAGAAGAAAGAAGAAGACAAGGAAAGGAGAAGAGAATAAAGAGAGAAAAGAAAGAAAAGTTAAATGAGAATTTATTTAAAGAGAAAAACAATGAATTGCATGTTCCTAATAAACAATTTTCTCTGAAAGTCGTTATGTATAAAATCTTAAGATATCTACTAAAGGTATGCTTAGGATTTAGGAAAGCATGTTAGGATTTCTTCAATGCTTGGAGAATCTTCTAAGACACTCATGCAAATTATTGTTACAACAAAATTAAAATTTTAAATCTTAGGGGCTTTCAAGTGGAAATAATGGCCATTGGTTTGGAAGGAAAAAGAGTAACATTAATGGGGATCTGGAAAAAAAAAAATGTTTGTAAAAAAAACGCTCACTAAATATTAGCTTAACACAAATATTCCATTTTAAATATGGAATGTAAGAACTCTAAAAAAGTTCCTAAACATATTTACAACCAATAATAAATGTTCTCAAAAATCTATCTCAAGAAAGATAAAAATTGTCTTAAATGATAACTCTTCATTTATTCATTTTTCCTATTTATGTCTTTAGATTAACCAACAATGTAATTTGAGAAGAATGGACATGATAACAATATTGTGGAAGTACAAACAATATTATCGAAAAAAACTACTCTAGGAATATTGATGGTTGTATGAGATGCATCATGATCATACTAATCTTTGAATTTAATGACCATTTTAGTGATAAAGAAACTCACAATTTTATTCATAGTATATGAGAATATAACACGCTATTAACTATTTGTTATGGTTTACATAATCCCCTTGCATGCATGCATTTATCACATCATATCCTTTAAGTTAATTTTACGAGTTTACCTGAACGTGAATGAATGGGACCATATGGTGACAGTCACCTAACTCTCTATCATGTATACTTATAGCTTGTTTTCTTTTATTAGTCATAGAGAGTGCTCTTTATTATACCTCCCTCCTGCAAATATATTGTAATCGATTTATAATCAATTGAGTTTGGTTTTGTATTAGTTTGCAAAATTATAAATTTGTTTCAAAAATTCTGCATGAGAACTTTTTCATTATATTATAAAACAATCTATCTA
>SNQJ01S0075933.1:0-19909 GCA_010110895.2 Picea sitchensis
GCTCTGATACCAACTTGATCTAAAAATGAAAGAAGACTTGATAAACTTGATTAAATTAATTGCAAGTGAAATGTTATGTGTTTAATGCAACAGGATCAATTTGCAACACATATTAAAGGATTACTTATGTAGAAATAAACATATACAGCAGCATAAATCATTGAACATCAGACATAAACACAGCAACTTGATAAAGGAGTTCACCCCACTCCGGGCTACATCTCCTGGTCCAACCTCCAAATGGATATTTTATATTAAATTTCTCAAAGTGCTTAAAAACATGTCTTACAGTGCTCAAATCAACAAACTGACTGCTTCAATGTCTCTGCAGCGTCCCAAAACCCCTGTCTGGGCTCTTTCGGCACCTGAAACGGTCGAAAAATGAGAAAGATATGCCTCCTTGAAGCTTCCTTCTTCCTCTTGCTGTCTCTGGTTCTACAAAATGTACTCTTGTGCTTCAAACCTAGCACACACGCTCTTAAAAGCGTAAAAACCAAGACCCGTACGCAACCACGCACCGGTCCAAACTGTAGAACGGTTAGGGGCGCCCAGCCCTTAACCGTCTCGGCACTGGGTCATATTGCTCACGCGACCATAGGCTTGGAATCAAAGTAGTTAACCCGTTTTTAAAACTCCCGCGTGGTTATACACCGACCAACCACGGGTTACAAATATAAACCAAAGGTTAACAAACCCCGCGCACGTTTTAATATGCAAACGTTAACATATATATGCATTGTTATATTGCAATGTATTGCAATATACAATACGCGCATTTTAATATTACAATGTGTTATATATAATATAGTCCGTGGACTATTCAAACCCCGTGCCATATCATACGGTTATATGTGGTATAGTGAAACCATGGGTCGGGGCGTAAGCCCCGGCCCGCCCCTTTTTCCACATAGCACAAAACCCAAACATAAATACATATGCGTCGGAATATATAACAAGGAACATGTGCGGGACTGTTGGCTAGCGTAGTGTTATGAAAACTTTGGTGTTTGGGGAGGTCCGGGGGTCGAACCCTGCGGCCTCCAAACCATTTTATACAAACACAAATATATATATGCCAACCACATAGTGACACGTGTCAGCATATCACTGGTCAACGAACATCCAACCAAACTGCACCACATCATCAATATGCCACGTCATCATGATGGTACGGACCTCCACGTGGCCGTACGGACTGTACAGACAGGTACAATCAGCATCCCAAATTTTTACCTGTTTGACTTGGCGGTCAATTCGCAATATCTCCTCCATACAGACTCCATTTTTGAAAATAAATATACCGTCGGAATCAGGAAAACGAGACGAACGCAATGGCACTATTTTCGTCTCAATCCGAGCACTTTGAAAATTGAGCAAAATTTGATCCCCTGATCATCTACCTCAAGTTTGTGTTGGGGTTATCTCATATAGCTTGACCCTTAAGTCAAGTGATCAAGGGGGGGGATCAAGCCAATTTTCCCTAGCTTTAATTATAGCAGAAACGATTCAAAGATATTAAACACTACCTCAGTTCTAGACTAGTCCTCATATTTCCAAATCTACAACAATCATTCGAGATCAAGACATATGCATATGAATATGTTATCGGTTCCATCCCCACTCAATATGGGCATATGATTGCCTATCACAGTGAAACACTATTTGATGATGTTTTTAGGTATCCCACCTATGAAAAAGAGATGTACTCCATTATGTAGGCATGATGATAGTGAAACCATTACATTCTAGGAAGGGAAATGATCATCTACATTGATCACAAGCCTATAAAATTCATGTAGACATAATGAAAGATACAAATTGATCTCCATTAGAAATGTTCCACATACCTGCAACAATTCCACCTGAATATTAAGTACAATAAGGGAAGTGCCAACCATGTTTCTAACTACCTCAATCGACCCCCATTTGTGTCCCTCACCGCAATTATTAAATATTTTGGGAATGAGACCTTTGGGTGGCCACAATTGTATGGAAGTGACTCTAACTTCATTGCTACTTATCATACCTTGAGTGTCAAGTAACAATTTCTAGAATTCCACCTTCATGATGCACTCTTGTGCTATCATGACCATATTTTTGTTCCTTCAAGTGTTCATGCAAAGCTAATTTGGGAGTCACATTACAGTCGGGTGGCAGGGCACTTTTTGGTGGAGAAGACAATAGCATTACTTTAGAAGCATTTCTACTAGCCAAATATTTGACATGATTCCATCCAGTACATCAAGTCATGCATTTCCTCTACCATTGTTAAGCCATCCATTAAGAAGCAGAGGATGTACACTCCTCTCCCTGCACTAGACATTCCATGGGAGTTTGCCTCCATGGATTACATTTCAGGGTTTCCCTCCACCAAACATGGTCACGATTGTGTTTTTATGGTCATCTATCAATTCTTTAAGATGTGCATTTTGATAGCCTGTAAAAAGAGTATGACAACCGAGGACACTACTAATCTCTTCTTTATGCATGTTTGGTTTCATTTTGGGCTACCACAAACCATCATTTCAGATAGGGATAGTATATTCCTCAACATGTTTTGGTACATCCTATGTTCTTTGATGGATACCAAGTTTACCAAATTTCTTGCCTATCATCCCCAAATAGATGGACAAATAGAGGTGGTCAAAAGGATGATTATGCATTTCCTGTGCATGTACAACTCCAAGCATCCACATCCATAGGATGAGATCCTTCCATATGTTCAACATAGCTATTACAGATCCCTCCACATCTCCATTGGCCATAGCCATTTTTCGATGTGCTTGGTGTTCCAACGATTAATCCTCATTGATGTAGCTATGTATGTTCCATCTTCCCCCACAAATTCCTCCCATGCTCAGACTGAGGCATACATAGCAACCAAAATTTTGAATGGATATAGTACCTCCAACAATAGTTTCATGATATATTAGATAAGGCCAATGCAAAGTATAAGTAGTGACATGACCAACATCATGTTCTCACAAGTTTTAGGTCAGTTACAAGGTGTGGTTTCATTTGTAGAAAGAGTAGCTCATAGGCCCCCACATGAAGCTCATACCACTTCATTATGGGCCTTGCACCATCACAAAGGATATGGGTGACAATTCTTTCAAATTAAGAATTCCTCCTTTCCTTGTCTTGCACCCATTATTTAATGTGGAGCTTAGTTGCTTCGACAATATTTCCCACCTCTACTGGACACCTTAGAGGTGGTTGAGAAATTGGCCCCTATAGAAATCAATATTGATTGCATTGCACAAGCTCTAGATGATATTATCATGGACACTAGGATGAAGGGAAACCGCTAGAAGAACACACAACTCTATCGGGTTGTCAAAGAAGGATGACTACTTCAATAAGGCAGGTTGCTCACCAAGGTTTAGATTTAGTGAAATTTACCCACCTCCTGAGGGAACTTGATGCAATAGGGACCATTTCTTCTTAAGGGGGGAGGATTTATCTAGGTGGATATTGGTGGCAACCCACCTCTTGCACTGACTCATCACGTTTCTCCATCTTGGTTATTTTTGTTATGATTTTCAGGTCCTAAACTTCAGGGGGGCATTTTGAGGTCTTAAACGATGTTTTTTTTTCATTAGGGGGCCTAGGGTTTCCACAACATGCCTAGGCCTTGAAAACAAATGGAATTATCAATTATGTCTTTCCAAAAAGCTACCAAATTCTCCAAATGGATATTGTATGAAAAAAATTTGCCCTCGAGAAGTTGACGCATCAACTAACCACCTCAGGGCCCACAAACCTTTTGGTGCTTCACCTCCTAGGGTTAGGGTTTTGGACCTTTAGGGTTCTTTATTTATGTTAAAAGGCCATTATTGTAGCTCATTATATTATCTTTTTGTGAATGAGCGTAGCTGACATATATTTATCTTCAGAGATAAGCTACCACCATTCTAGCCAGTTTGTGTTCTACAATATTTTTCTATTTTATTCATTAATACAAGTTGGGTTTCAATATATTTATGTGTTATCTACTATAATTTTGTTTGTATTTCATTTTGTTCTCAATATAATCTAGATAGTTCAAGTTGTGTAACATAACTAGATTTCACCATCTTGCTAGTTTAATGATTCAGTAATTCTGAAATGAATCAGGGAAACATTTATTTGAGTTCAAACAACTACTTAGTTCAACTCAATATTGCATCAGGTTTGAAAGACAATTTTAGCAAGATTGTATGCCATTTTAAAAACCTAGAAAATGAGTGAATGCCAATGAACAATTTACTTATTTAAGTAGTTATCTATTGGTATATGAACAAAATTTGATTCCATGTACCCTTTAACAACACATTACCACCATATTGTTTATATGAATCTCTTCACATAAACACCATCAATCCAACATGTGGAGGAGTTTCAACTAGGGTTTGTATCAAACTTTAAAAATACGATGATTTGGAATAAAAAACCATCAACATATTGGGAATGTTACCAATGAGTGAAAGGTATAAATTTAAGTCATTCCAACACACAATTCTCAATTCTACAGAATAAGAAAGAATCCAATCAAAATCTAGTTTGTTTTACCCTTCTCATGATAATCGTTTCAATGTGTTGAGCATCAATTTATCATTTCACAATGTAAGGTTTTAAATGAAGACAAGACGTTCTGAAATGTAATTTCCAAAAGTGTGCAAATCCAAGTCCTGATTTTTTAACATAGTTCACCAATGCTTAAGATATTTATCTAGGAGCAGATTTAGCAATGTGTCTCTTATCCATATTCCATCAAGAGTGTAAGATTAGTATATTAACAGATCATGGTACATGTATTTCAAGTTAATCAATAATCAAACCCTTGTAACAACATCATTATAATCAAAATGAATAAAATTCAAATGTGACATTGGCCTTCTTAAAGAAAATAGTTTGACTCAATATACCATCAATTTAGTATTTGATGGTGTGTGGATCAACATGGATCCAATACGTTTCCCAAATTCATAAATTAAAACCCATTCATTTGATGCATTTCCCAATGTATTGGAATAAGCAATTAATGTAAAAACTCTTATCATAAATGCATTTCTAGTGTCCAACATTTGGTGAATTAACTCAACAAAATTTGGCAATGATATCAATAGGCCTATTCACCAATAGAATTTAAATCTATTAAAAAAAATTGAAATTTTAAACACTAGATCTAACATATTTGCAAACATCCAAATGATCAAGCATCAAAGAAACAAGATGATTTGCAAAAACAAANTTTCTAGTGTCCAACATTTGGTGAATTAACTCAACAAAATTTGGCAATGATATCAATAGGCCTATTCACCAATAGAATTTAAATCTATTAAAAAAAATTGAAAATTTAAACACTAGATCTAACATATTTGCGAACATCCAAATGATCAAGCATCAAATAAACAAGATGATTTGCAAAAACAAATTCAATCATTATCACACTTTAGCTCAAGACTTGAAAGAACCAATCTAAATCCAAGGACAAGGCATATTTAAACCCTAGATTGCTTTTAAAAAAGTAAAGATTTTTTTATTTTATTTTTAAATGATGTATCAAAGGAAAATCAAAGACTAGAGCCTAATCCTATTGGGCTAAGGGGTCAACCAATACTCCTTGATGCTTGGTTTTTGTAAAGAGTCTTGGGATTTTAGAGAACACTAGGGTGTACCTAGAAAATTACCCCAAGAAGGTCTTGGTGCTCCAAGATCTAAATGGTGATAGGAGTGTGTTACCTTCTCTTTAAGTAGTAAGGTGTAGCCTCTATACTATCCTAAGGTAAGATATGGAAATAAAATCGATATTTTCCAAACTCAATACTTTAGTTAAGCATAAACAACTAAAGACTGTAAGGAAATATTGTAAGGAAAGATTATACGAAATTTTATACTCTTGTGGCTCCTTACTAGCTTTCTCAATCCATCTTCACTTGTTATAAATAAAACCCTCTTGCGATATTCCTCACAAAAAATTACTCAAGAAATGCCAAGTTAAAACCAATAACACCAATAGAAATAAGTTGAATGATATCTNCTCTTGTGGCTCCTTACTAGCTTTCTCAATCCATCTTCACTTGTTATAAATAAAACCCTCTTGCGATATTCCTCACAAAAAATTACTCAAGAAATGCCAAGTTAAAACCAATAACACCAATAGAAATAAGTTGAATGATATCTCTTATTCTCCAAACTCTAGTTACAAATGAGAGAAAATCCTTCTTTATATAGGAGAGGGACCCTTCTAGAATCATATGTAGAAAACCATGGATAGATATAATAACATGTGCAAAAATAAGGGGCACAAGAAACCATGGGAAAACACTCAAGTAGTTACAATAAAATCCCCAAATTGAAGGCACCCTCATAAAATAATGAAAACAATGATGTCTATGCCACACATGTGGTCAAAGGGTCATAATGAAAGGAGGGCCCTCCTCATATCAAGCCAACATCCCATTGTCTAGTAAAATAAATCCAAAGTTGAAACACCCTCATAACAAATCCCATGAAGTGAGGGTCCAACATATGGTGGTGGAAAATAGTCAATCAAGAGAAAAGTGCACCCTTATAGAAGAAGGCATGTGTGACCAAAGTAGGGTGCCTCATTAAATGTGAATGGTCCAAAGATAAGAACCACCTCAAAAAAATGTAACTAGATGGTCCATCAACCTGCAACAACCTAGTCCATTCCTATAATAGCTTGTAACAACCTAGCCCATGTCCCCAACTACTTCAACAAGCTCCATGTGTAGTCCATGTGAGAGAATGAGACACACATGTGGGCTAATATCATCCAACTAAGTAGGGTAATCCTCTTGAATTAATCCACATGGAAAATGCGATGATGTGGCATCCCTGTCATAGCCCAATGCGCTATCACAAATCCTAATGTAGTGAAACGTATCCCAATGAAGTACACAAATCCCAAGAAAAATGGCATGCATCTCAATGTCTGTAGAAATGGAAAAATATATGTACTTGTATCCTAAGCCATCATCATGGATCTTAATGCAGTGTCAGTGGTGGGTCCAACTTCTTTGCAATCCATTAGTTAATGCACACTTAGTGATTTATCTTAAAACAACATAACAATAAAGGTTAGTTTTACAATTTGCATAATTTTTACCAAAGGGGAACAACATTAACCCTTATACATGTGACAATTCCTAGGACAAAGCATATTTCCTAAGTTACCAAGTAAAAGGTAGGTGATGGATGACTATATGTGGAAAAGGGAAGGGGAAAAATTCATGTGATGAGTCTCCAAGTCATTTAACATACTTCATAGGTCTTGTAAATTTATTCAACTAGCCTTTAAGAGCTATGATTTTATATAGAATCCTTTAAGAGGGATATTTATCATTGATTTACCTATCCTCGACACTGTTTCTTACTACCCCTTTTGACTTTTTCTTTGTTTGTTCATTTTATTGAAAAAATCCATTTTTCTTTAGATATTGATAGACAAGAATGGGAATAGGGTCATCAACCTCATAACGAGGTGGCATTGCTCAATATTTAATATATTGGATTTTAACTTAATATCTCTTTTCCTATATCCTTTTTGGCTTTATTGACTTAGGATTTCTCAATTAGACCTTTCTAGTGACATTCAATAAGTAACACATCAACATGACCGGGAATAGTTTTTTATGGATGGAATGGAGTGAAATGGGGAAAATGGAAAATGGAAAATGGAAAATGTTAAGTATGGTTGGGATGTTGAAAGGGATACCTCAACTAGTTTCCTTGTAGTAAAAAATGACCTGAGAGATAATGACACTTCTAAATTAAAATTATGTTCCCCCATGGTACAAAAAGGAAAATAAAAAAAATACAAATGTTTGAAGTGTTATCGAATCTCATTTCAATGTTTACCACTTTCATGATAACTTAGAATTTTTAACTTCACATCCAAGTACAACACCCATGTAAGGAATATGAAATAGACGTTATGTGAATGCTCATAACTTGACAAGAGCTCTGATCTTTTTGCATTTTCCCTTGATGAAGTGGCTGAAAGATAGTGCTTATTGTTGATCCATGGTAAAAAATGATTCCTGAAATAGTTCCCTATCGCTTGATAGTTCCATACCTAACTCTTCATAACCCATTGTTTTATTTGAAGACTTTTATCTTATTTTCTTTTATTTTGATTTTTCTTTTCTTTTCTCTTTTTTTTCCAATAAGTTTTTATTCTCAAACTTAGGTCACCATAAAAAAATTTCAACCTATTTGATGCTTGCTTCCACCTCCAAGAAGGTTTTCACCAACATGCATCATTGTTTATGTGGTGTACCTTTTTAGACAGGTCCCATTGATGACTTTTTGAAATGGTTTCCCTTGTATTGTTCTTAATTGGACTTCCTATTTGGTTAGATATATTCAATGATGTATGCCCCAAACCAACTAGTTTCAATAGTTCAAGGTTTTCCTTTAACCCAACTATCATACATTAATACCAAATACCCCATTTTAATTTCTTTTCTTTTCAGGTGTTGGTCATGCCATGATTTTTGTTGTCATTTTTGGACCTATTCATGATGAATATCAATCATTAATTCTTCTTTCAATTGGTGAAATTGATGGAGGTGTTGATTTTGATATTTTTCTAAGTCACACCTGATCACATATGATACCCTAGTGACATTGGCCTATAAATGTAGTGGAACTACAACTTCCTGGACATATACTAGCTTAAAGTGTGTGTGGTTGGTCGATATTTTATGAATGGTCCTATAGGCTCAAAGTACTGAAAGGAACTTATCATCTCAATCGTCTCTATCGATTCTACAAATTTTTGTTAATCCTTTATGAAGGGTCTTAGTGAAGGATTCGACTGCACCATTAGCTTGGGGATGATAGGCCAACGCCTTTCAATGATCAATAATGAATTTCTTCAACATTATTGGGAATTTCCTATTAACAAAGTGGGTTCCTTGGTTGTTGATAATGGTTAAGGGGAATCCAAATCTTGTAACTATGTTTTCATGTATAAATTTAGCTGCAATTTCCTTCATGCAAGACTCAACTGGTTCTGCCTCAACCCATTTTTTTAAGTACTCGACTGCAATTATAATGATGTATTTTTCTCTTATTCTCTTATATGTTTTAGGAAATGGACCAACAAAGTAGATTGCCCAAATTTCAAAGGTAAACTAGGGCTTACCAAGTGTAAAGGAATCTCACTTTTCCATAAGGGTTCACCCATTTGCTAACAAATGTTTCGTTGTTTGACTTTCATCTGATAATCCTTATGTAAACTCAACCACCAAAGGCCTTCCTGAAGAATCTTTCACAATATTGTGTCAGATTATAATGGACGCCTTTGGGGACAACATGATCTTCATATATTATTCCTTCTCTCTCATGTTCCAAAGCGCATCTCCTTATTATATCGGCAGGTTCAAATTTGTACAGATATCCATTCATGAGAGTGAATGGAGTTTCTTTTAATGCTATAAACTTTTTTTTTATTTTCAAGAAGATCTCTAGTAGCCCTTCCATTCTCTAAAATCAAACTATGTATTCTGAATATTTAGGGGTGGCCACAACCCATAATAGATGAGCATCTATGATATCATCATCGATCCCCCCTTGTTCTTCACTTATTTCTAGTTGGGATAGGTGGTCCAAGCCAATGTTCTTTTAACCTGATCGGACAACTACGTTGAAGTAGAATTCTTGAAATAATAGTAGCCATCGACATATTCTTCCTTGATGTACCGGTTAATTCTCAAAGTATTTTAAGACTTTATCGTCAGTGAAAAATTTGAAAGGATTTGCCAACAAATAATGTCTAAATTTCTGAAGAGCAAAAATCATAGCTAAACCTTCTCTTTCCATTATTGAGTATTGTGTTTTTCTTTATCAAGTTTTCAACTAGAATATGCATTTGGATGGTCGATCATATCATCATATGGTTGTGCTAATATTGATTCGACAACAATGTTATATGCATCGAAACAGACAAAAAAATTCCTTGACCAGTCAAGTAATCACAATATAGGTTCCTCTACTAGTTTTTGTTTTAGTAATTAGAAAGATTGAAAACAGTTCTAACTCCATATAAATTCGACATCTTTCGAGAGGATCTCCTCGATCCAAAAATAAATGTTAGAGTAGTGTCTTGAATTTGTGATAGTATCCCTTGTGCCCAAGAAATATTTTGATCTGCTTTTGATTCTATGTCGGCTTTAGATCAAGGATTACTTTGATTTTAGCCATGTCTACTTTAATACCATCCTTGCATACGATATGACCAAGAAGCAGATGATTAGGATGGAAAATATTATTTTTTAATATTTAATACAAATGGATCGACCGATATATCTCTAGCTGATCCAGATGGATCTCAGTGACCATCCATCTCTTCCACTGAATCACCATTTTGAGCCTATGGTTTTGATAAACCATGATATTCTCCCTTTTTATGGGGAATGGAATGTAATGTCGTCTTAATTTTTTAATTACAGACATCATTTAATGATTTCCTAGTGGTATTATGTACATGCCTACAACATAGTGTTAATGCACTGGATCCCATTAGAACTCTACAATTAAACGCACTCAGGCTAGAGTAGTACTAGGATGGGTGACCGCCTGGGAAGTCCTAGTGTTTTACATGCCTATGGAATTTTATAAACTTAGTCCAATTTATCTCACATGCATCATGGGAATTGTTCTCCTCTCACTCTCTCATATATAATTGAGGTGAAGGAGGCCCTTTAAGCATGCAATGGAGTGTGATGTAAAGCTTCTTGTGAATGAAGCGTAGCCAACATCTCTTTCTTTTTAGAGATAAGCTACCCCATTTTTCCAGTTACTGTTCTACAATGTTTTTCTATCTTATTCAGTAATACAAGTTGGGTTTCACTGTATTTTTATGTTCTCTTCTATATTTTTGTGTATTTCATTGTTATATCTCGGTTATATTTCTTCCTTCATGTCGTTCTCAAAATAATCTGGATCACTAGCATTATCCTTAATCACAGAATGTGATCCTTAAGAAGGTTGTAAATTGTCTAGTCATAAAAATAGACAACCATTGTCTTGTAAATATATTCCTAGAATGTTTTGACCACAATTATAGAGAAGGATATGTTGAGGGGGATAGATTCCCTTTAACTCAACAATAGGAATCACACCCAAATATGAGGCTTAATTAGACTCTTCTTTGTTTGCAATAGAGTGATTCTCCGTATTAATGGTTTGGCAATCGTTTGATGGGATTTAAGATTTTTTCGGTTTTATTTACTTGGTCTTTTCTATTTTTAGGAAAGTTTTTCTCTCATAAGTTTTAGAAGATAATTATGATTGGTGGTTCACAACAAGTGGTTATGTCAATTCTTCTTAGAGATAAGTTCTTGGAAGAAATGTGAAAACAAATAACAAGTAAACTGATACATATATTCTCCTTAGAAATAATTCTCTGAAAGACTATATAACATTAAATATATGTGTATGCATATAACTTGGCTAAAGACCTGTCGGTTATAAAGAAGTAATTCTATATTTATTGATCATTAGAGCTAAAGAATCGAAGTATATTAGAATGTAGATTGAAACAAAGCATGATAAACGAATGTAAGTAACGTTCATTTACAATATAGCTTGGTCACATAATATCTTAATAGACATTGATATAAGAACTATATAATGTATAACAATTCACACTGCAATTGCAGATCACACAATTGGTTCCCAAATCAATTCCAGGCTCCAACTGATCTAAAAAGATCTTTTAAATGACAATGGTTGAGTTATCTTGCATGTGTTAAATTACCATTTAGGAAACTAATGAAAGAGGAAGAATGAAAGAGGAAACATAACAACCATTAGCATTATATAGATCTGATCATAAGCATGAAGACAAAAAACCATAAACACCAATGTGATAATGGAGTTCGACAATCTCACCTACGTCTTCGGGCCTTTGTCTCAGTGGGATTTATTATTTCTCTTCAAATATTTTCAAGTACATAATGAAAGTGCCAATGGATTACAACAATGATTTGTTCATGTTCTACCAAATCTCAAGAACGCATCAAAACTGACGGCACCCAAATCGGATGATTGGAGCTCCCAGAAATGACCCGCAACGGTACGCTCCTCAATAGCTTCCCTACATGACAATGGCTTGGCTCAATATTTCTGCGACATAAACCTTCTCTGAGCCTCCCCTCCATGGCTTCAAGAGCCTCTATTTTATATAGGCCTAAATTTGGTAAACATCTCCCAACTCCCCCCCAAGGTCTCGCCTCAAAAAAGGCCCAATATCCCCAAATATTGGCCAAAAATCTCTAAAACTGCTGAATAAAATCATTTAAAATCATATTATATAGTTATAAAAACCACTTATGCATGTGTCACCCTTATAGTGGTGGCATGTGTCACTCCTTGATTGGTCCACATATAGCTACCACATCAACAAACTATCCACATCACTGTACGGTCAGATACCACATGTCACCTCTAGACGTTTCCATGTCAACATGATGATGTCATCATGACATCATGTTAACACCAACGTTGACTTTTTGTCCTGTTGACTTTTTTGCATGTTTGGAAAAATGAACAGATTGTGATATCTAGAGCATACAATGTCTTTTTTAGCCCATTCAAGTTGTGTTGGGCTCGTATCGACGAGGCCTACCAACACGTCCGTTTTGAAGAGATTATGAGCACTTTGAGTTTTAGGCCTTTCTGAGCCCCATCAAGATCCTAGATCCAATTCTGGATCACACCTCCCCACTAAAGATATTTTGGTCCTCCAAAAGGTTACAAAATGAACCTTACTGATTACATACTCATAAGGACAAAAACAAAACACTATGTTGTACAAAACTGATGTCATAAAAGGTCATGATTTCAACATGTGTGATTACATTAATGGAAGCAAAATACAATGAAGATGTGGCATCCACTTCTGGAAAAGCCAAGTGACTGTTTTATTTCCTCCATGGTGTTCCTATTGCTTTGCTGGTAATCCTTATTCCTTTGTGAGTACATGCACAATTCTTTTTTCCTTCCTTGGACGAAGCTTCAGATTAATCTTCCAACATTTAGCCTTTTGATGTCCACCCCTGGTGCAATAAGTGCAGTGAGCTTTTGGCATCCAGAATTGTTTTCCCTTCTCTTTCTTTCATTGTGGAGTTGAGTCTTTATGTCATGTCTCCTTCCTGTTCGGCATAAAATTCCTGTACAAATATTGTCTCTTTCAACACTTGACAACACAATGC
This sequence comes from Picea sitchensis, assembly GCA_010110895.2. Lineage (NCBI taxonomy): Eukaryota > Viridiplantae > Streptophyta > Pinopsida > Pinales > Pinaceae > Picea > Picea sitchensis. The sequence continues at coordinate 13,230 of SNQJ01S0075933.1, forward strand.
TTAGTTGAATGAAAACAAGTACATGGATACATATTCCACAAGTTTCAGATTACATGATTATGTTTTTTATAATCAAAAAGAGAATTGGAAAAATCATGACCATTATACCTTCCTTGCTGATATTCACTTTGATTTGGAGATGATTTTCTTTCACTATCACCATCAAGAAGTGATACACCATCACCTTTCGTGAATAGATCCTGTAATGACTTAGGCTGACCATTTGAAGCATTACTTGCTTTCGATGTTTAGGATCGCATCTTGGAAGATGCTCCAATAGCCACATTGCCATATCCCAATCCTAAATAACGAGGTCTTTCCACAACGTTAATGTGATTAACGATATCTTGGCCCTCAATTCCAAGGCCCTTTCCTTCATAACCCATCTTGGTTAGCAATATCAAACCTATACCTCTTGTATGTTTTTCAAATGCACCAAAACCATCTTGATGGGAACAATACAAAATTGATGAATGACATTCACTGCATACCTCAGAGATTTTTTTTGAAACATATGTAGAAGGAAATTCCTTCAATTCTTCTTTGCCTTTGTTATTCTTTGAAGACTTCTCTTGAGCCAATCTCTTTCATTCCAAGTAGTTTTCATACAACACTTTCACCATCTCGGACATGGCAAAGAGATTTTTTCACATATCCTTCTCATCCTGAAAAATTCCCTCTTTAGACGCCATTTTCTCAACTAAGATGAGGTCTTCCCTGGTAAACATGCAAAATTAAATGCCAACCGTCCACTAGCTCAGATACCACTTGATCCAAAAAGATCTTTTAAATGACAATGGTTGAGTTATCTTGCATGTGTTAAATTACCATTTAGGAAAACTGATGAAATAAGGAAGAATGAAAGAGGAAACATAACAACCATTAGCATTATATATATCTGATCATAAGCATGAAGACAACAAACCATAAACACCAATGTAATAACAGATTTCGGCAATCTCGCCTATGTCTCTGGGCCTTTGTCTCAATGGGAATTCTTATTTTTCTTCAAATCTTTTCAAGTACATCATGAAAGTGCCAATGGATTACAAAAATGAGCTGATTGTGTTCTACCAGATCTCAAGAACCCATCAAAACTAACGACACCCAAATCAAATGACCAGAGCTCCCAGAAATGGCCCGCAAAGGTACACTCCTCAATAGCTTCCCTGCATGACAATGGCTTTGGCTCAAGATTTCTACAGAATAAACTTTCTCTGAACCTCCCCTCCATGGCTTCAAGAGCCTCTAGTTTATATTGGCATGAAGTTGGTAACCATCTTCGAACTTCCCCACAAGACCTAGCCTTAAAAATGGCCCAAAATCCCCCAATATTGGCCAAAAAGTCTCTAAAACTGTTGAATAAAATCATTTAAAATCATATTATATAGTTATAAAAACCACTTCTACATATAAACAGGGTGCAAACCCCTTTCTTCGGGCTCCTGGTCATGTGGGGAGCCTTCATATGGCCTTAGACTAGGATGCTGGTGTGCTAGTCCCTTACTTCTCGTGCCTTGATTATATGCGGTGCCATATGGCTTGGTCTTTAAGATTCCATGCACAAACTACAGTGAGTTGGCCCCCTGATTTTAGACCTGCGGTTTAGCCCTTGGTCGGAGGGCTAGCCCGACCGACCGGGGCTAACCCTTACTATATGCATCAACGCATATAGAACCGGGTCCTATGTAATCCCCATGTGACCAGGCTAGTCCCCCAACAATATCCACACACGATGGTAAAGGTGATAGGTCACATGTGTAGAGTCGTATGGAGGGATATGGATAGGTGTGTGACCGGGGGTTGGGGGCTAGCCCCAACCCTAACCTCTGCCGAATAATACAATGATCAAACTTAAATATAAATGGGTTCATCTACCTAACAAGAACAAGCGACAGGCGGGCTGGTAGACCCGACCCTGCCAAGTCACTTTCTCGGTGGGAGGTTGCACAGTCAAAACTCGTAGAGTCCAAACATTTTGTCAAAACCCAAATGAGATAATAAATGGGTGCCATGTGGAAGCCCATGTCTGGGCCACGTGGCACCATATCATACACCCAAACATTCCACCTTTCAATCAACCATTGGTCCACTATCTTTCGAGGTGTCAATCTAGTCACACGCCACTATACCTGCCACGTAAGTCGTAAGGGCATTCCATGTGTCACCCTTGCAGTGGTGACACATGTCACTCCCTGATTGGTCCACGTAGACCTGTCACATCAGCAACCTATCCACATCATTGTATGCTCATATTCCATGTGTCACCACCATACGCTTCCACGTCATCATGATGACATCAATGTTGAATTTTTGGCCTGTTGACTGTTGATTTTTTTGTCTGTTTGGAAAAATGAACAGATCGTGATATATGGAGAATACGATGTCAGTTTGAGCCCATTCAAGTTGTGTTAGGTTTGTATCGATGAGGTATATGCACACGTCTATTTTGAAGAGATTATGAGAACTTTTATTTTTAGGATTTTTTGAGGCGCATCAAGCTCTTGGATCCAATTCTGGATCACCAACGGAACTTCACCATTAACTATCAAAAATAATTCTTGAATACAATAAATGGAAAATTATTTTCCTTCCAAAAGGTCCCTAGATCTCAAGGATACCCACTTATTTATACAAATTTAACAACTAAAAGAGATCACCACCCCAACGGTTTAAAACAAATGCATAACAGTTTGAGTCATGATGGCTTGGGTGATATGGATGTCCTCAGGCTTGCATGCTCTTCCATGTTGTCGGTCCACTCCTTGAAAAGTCGATTATAATTGTCACCAAAAGGGATTTTTTGTTGGTCCATCGACATAATTAGCTTGGGTTTACTATCGTGGAATCGAAGAGTATATTTCAACATTTTTTTAGTCAATTATTCCATCTGATGTATGACCCTAACCTAAATGACGATGTATTTTTTCACATGCCCTTTCTCTATAGAAGAAATTTGGCCAATCTTATATTTGTACTCATCGGTCAATACCTCATTGATCGACTAAAATTCAATAGGGGAGCCAAAAGTTGGGAATTGGAGGTTTTCCATTTACTGGTTCAACTTCTCCCAAAACCGATTGCAACATTCCCATTCTTCCGCCACTCTTTCTCTGGGATCATCCACAATTTTATCATCGTGCTTAGCTTCCAAGTTCATTTCAACTAACCTCTCATCCAATAACAATTCTATATTCTTTTCCTATGTCCCTTTTCTCTCTGGACTACTCAAATCAACTCGATTATCTCTAAGGAATCAACCTCTTTCTCTGACCACTTAAGCACATATTTATAGGTGAGCCCAAACAAAAAGGACTCCTCTTCAAGAGAAACTACCTTCATTACTAAGTCCTCTTGTACTTTCATGCATTTTTCATGTACCTCTAATAGGTCTTTCTTAAAGTTGGTTACCCCTCCAGCTTCTTGATGATATTGAACTTGGTGTTTAAGAGAAGTTATTTCAATCTTGGCTTGATCTAGCTCTCTTTCTTCCATTACTACCATGTCAAAAGAGGCATGTGAGATTGATAAGCCTACTGGATAAAGTTGTATCATCTTATCTTTCTTGGTCTCTACGATGACCTCCTCTATGGTGCACAACACATGACTGTCTAGTCTAGTTTTCCTTTTTTTATGAGTGCTTTTGACTATAGATTTTTGCTTTTTATCATAAGAAAAAGACTTGAAGTCAGCCACCTCCTCAATGTTTTGGGGGATAGGATGATCACCCAAGAAAAATATATTGCTTAGACTCCATGGGGTATAGAAGTGCCTATATATAGGGTCTAGAGTATTATGGAAATATTCCCTCGCAGATAGGTGAACTTTCCCTTGGACTACAGACCCCTCTATCAAGATAGAAAATTACAATTGGACATTACCATTCCTATAGATTCATTTTATCCATAGAAAAAGAGAGAAGGAGGGGAATTATTATGTACCTCGTTTACGACATTTTTCCAAGCTGCTCCAATCTGCGACCTCCAAATAGTACCTACAATGGACAACAAAAAACAAACGACTATATCCTACTCTAATGGATTAGACAATATCAATTGATCTATGAAGATTAAGACAAACATATAAAAGCACATGTAAACACATACTTGAAGGAAATATGATAAGTATATTAATGAGAACTTCAAAAGGAAACTGACAATCTTTAGATGACGTTGCAGCAGTCTCTCCAATTCCTCCTCATCCAATCCTTTCTTGAAAGATCCAAAATCAAAACAACAATGCTTTGCTGATTTTTTCCTCCTTTTCACCATGGAAATGCCTCCATTTATAGGCTTTGAGGGGCTCAAATAACTTGGGTATATTTGGAATTAGTTGAGGATATGGCTCTAATAGTTGTGATATCTTCCTTAGATGCAACCCTGGAGTTATATTTGAGCCAAAATAACCCAGTCCATCCATAGTTGTCTTTAGAGGAAAGTGGTATTTCCTCCAAGATTCCCTAAACCAACTCATTTCTCAATTAAAATGGAAAACAGAGCGTTGCAATGCTTTGCTTGAGATGGAGAAGGAGTGTTGGTGCTCCCTGTGTATGAGAAAAGGAGCACTGATCTTCCAAAAAGTCACCAAGGTGAGTAAATCCCTAGTAAAAATACTTGTTCCAACTGCTAGATGATGGGGCTTCTTATCAAAACATGTTTTAGGGGTTGTAGCAAGTGTTTTCATGGTCTCGTTCGAGATGCGACACTTAGGAAAAGAAAATGTGACACTTACGACACTTGCAACAATACAGGTGCAATACTTGTGACACTTACGACACTTGTGACACTTACAACGCTTGCGACAATGAAAGTGAAATACTCACAACATTGTCGAAGTGAAGAATTTTGATGTGTAATATATTCCCCCCCAAAGTGTGAAGTCAGAAAAGGAATATTGATGGCCGAAAAACTTGGTATATTCTTTGAAGAAAGGGTATGGAGTTGGACAACCTGATATAAGCTGCAAACAAACATCAAAAAATGTTAATATATGTTCCATCCCCGAGGAAGGAATACTTATGCTCAAAATAAAAATGACTTAAATCATGGTTTCAAATAAATACATTGTGGATCCATGATGATATTGACTAAGGAGATGGCCACCAAAGATACAATGTGAATTCATCCCTTTGTGACCTAACTTGATTGTAGCCATGAAAGAATTAACTGTGGAGCTACGATGTGATAAGAACATATCCACAGACCAATACAAACTAGATCTATGTTAAAATATGTATGTCGGTCAAATAATCTCCATCAAAACCTGGGTAAAGTGTATATGTAGATGAATACTCAACCCAGGGTCTTTGTCTCGATCCTATAACAATATGATTATGTCCATGTGAATATATGATTTGATGTCGAACATGACATAAACCACTTGATTATCGGTCATTGAGGTAAACCATTAACAAGTGTGAGATAATTCACCATTGACGTCGATGACTCTCAAGTTACTTTAAAGTACAATCCACAGAATGTGAATAATGAGCTGAAGTCAAACACTCGTGGAATCAATCGGTCAGGGTTCATTAATGCATACCCACTGCGGAATGTGAGGATGCCTACCATTGAGGCATGTAGGTCCCAAGGTACTGATGTGTTCCTAAGTCTATTTCCCAGATAAGTTTTTGAGGTCAACATTAAAAGGCTCATCAAAGGAGGGCATTGATGTATCCCTCATCAATTAACATGAAACTCGTCACAGGAAAGTGATAAGATATAGTAGATGAAAATGAACTGACATGGGTACAGGAACTGGAAATATTATAGATGGCTAACTTTTTAGGTGAATACCTCCCTTGAACACTAAGGCATGACATAAGACTTGGCAGCATAGACTCAGAGTGAACCAAAACACAATGCAACGAGTGTTGGGGAATTCTTTGGATGGGCCAAAGGAGTAAAATAACTCATAGGATTGGTTCAGTGCTGAGGCTAATGGATTATCCAAGTGTATGGTGAGGTGAAAACAAGTGTCTTGTTCAAGGGTGGCCATAGGAGCTGCCTTAAAAGAATCTCAAGAAACTTAACTCATTTCCTTCAATTTCCCCCCCATCTAGATAGATAAGTACCTCCTTTTTGTTTAACGAGCTTGAGGAGGGTAACACATGCTCAATATAACTCACCTTCAGTGATTTCCTCTTATTTTATTTAACGAACTGGAAGAAGTAAGGGTTTGTCCATAGACGGGCCCTTCAATGTGTAGTTTTGCAAGTCTAGAGAAGAAAAAATCAGTTGTTTTTTATGTTTAGGGAGTTTGAAAATAACATAAAGAAAACTTTGAGGTTGTCTTTTTTCATAATTTTAGTCTCCGAGGTCCGAAAATATATAAAATGATACAACGGAGAACTTTTCTATCCGAGATTGACTAGAGCATTCCTTTTTCGTAGTTAGTTTGTTGGGACCAAAAAAAGGGGTAATCTACCACCCAACAGAGGAGTCTTCATATTTTAATGAGCTCGAAGTATGACGAAGTTTGCTCAATAGTGTCATAAGTTCATCAAAAAGTCTCTACTCCATAATTTCCTACATAATCAAGTCATTCTGGGTAAAAAATGTCAACGATTTCTTAAAAATCGACAATAATTTAAGAAAAACTCAAAAATAGATATTATTAATATTGAAAAGGGTTTAAATGACTCTATTTGGACATATTAAAAATCAATTAAGAAAAAAAAA
>SNQJ01S0075933.1:19919-45003 GCA_010110895.2 Picea sitchensis
CTCTAATAGGTCTTTCTTAAAGTTGGTTACCCCTCCAGCTTCTTGATGATATTGAACTTGGTGTTTAAGAGAAGTTATTTCAATCTTGGCTTGATCTAGCTCTCTTTCTTCCATTACTACCATGTCAAAAGAGGCATGTGAGATTGATAAGCCTACTGGATAAAGTTGTATCATCTTATCTTTCTTGGTCTCTACGATGACCTCCTCTATGGTGCACAACACATGACTGTCTAGTCTAGTTTTCCTTTTTTTATGAGTGCTTTTGACTATAGATTTTTGCTTTTTATCATAAGAAAAAGACTTGAAGTCAGCCACCTCCTCAATGTTTTGGGGGATAGGATGATCACCCAAGAAAAATATATTGCTTAGACTCCATGGGGTATAGAAGTGCCTATATATAGGGTCTAGAGTATTATGGAAATATTCCCTCGCAGATAGGTGAACTTTCCCTTGGACTACAGACCCCTCTATCAAGATAGAAAATTACAATTGGACATTACCATTCCTATAGATTCATTTTATCCATAGAAAAAGAGAGAAGGAGGGGAATTATTATGTACCTCGTTTACGACATTTTTCCAAGCTGCTCCAATCTGCGACCTCCAAATAGTACCTACAATGGACAACAAAAAACAAACGACTATATCCTACTCTAATGGATTAGACAATATCAATTGATCTATGAAGATTAAGACAAACATATAAAAGCACATGTAAACACATACTTGAAGGAAATATGATAAGTATATTAATGAGAACTTCAAAAGGAAACTGACAATCTTTAGATGACGTTGCAGCAGTCTCTCCAATTCCTCCTCATCCAATCCTTTCTTGAAAGATCCAAAATCAAAACAACAATGCTTTGCTGATTTTTTCCTCCTTTTCACCATGGAAATGCCTCCATTTATAGGCTTTGAGGGGCTCAAATAACTTGGGTATATTTGGAATTAGTTGAGGATATGGCTCTAATAGTTGTGATATCTTCCTTAGATGCAACCCTGGAGTTATATTTGAGCCAAAATAACCCAGTCCATCCATAGTTGTCTTTAGAGGAAAGTGGTATTTCCTCCAAGATTCCCTAAACCAACTCATTTCTCAATTAAAATGGAAAACAGAGCGTTGCAATGCTTTGCTTGAGATGGAGAAGGAGTGTTGGTGCTCCCTGTGTATGAGAAAAGGAGCACTGATCTTCCAAAAAGTCACCAAGGTGAGTAAATCCCTAGTAAAAATACTTGTTCCAACTGCTAGATGATGGGGCTTCTTATCAAAACATGTTTTAGGGGTTGTAGCAAGTGTTTTCATGGTCTCGTTCGAGATGCGACACTTAGGAAAAGAAAATGTGACACTTACGACACTTGCAACAATACAGGTGCAATACTTGTGACACTTACGACACTTGTGACACTTACAACGCTTGCGACAATGAAAGTGAAATACTCACAACATTGTCGAAGTGAAGAATTTTGATGTGTAATATATTCCCCCCCAAAGTGTGAAGTCAGAAAAGGAATATTGATGGCCGAAAAACTTGGTATATTCTTTGAAGAAAGGGTATGGAGTTGGACAACCTGATATAAGCTGCAAACAAACATCAAAAAATGTTAATATATGTTCCATCCCCGAGGAAGGAATACTTATGCTCAAAATAAAAATGACTTAAATCATGGTTTCAAATAAATACATTGTGGATCCATGATGATATTGACTAAGGAGATGGCCACCAAAGATACAATGTGAATTCATCCCTTTGTGACCTAACTTGATTGTAGCCATGAAAGAATTAACTGTGGAGCTACGATGTGATAAGAACATATCCACAGACCAATACAAACTAGATCTATGTTAAAATATGTATGTCGGTCAAATAATCTCCATCAAAACCTGGGTAAAGTGTATATGTAGATGAATACTCAACCCAGGGTCTTTGTCTCGATCCTATAACAATATGATTATGTCCATGTGAATATATGATTTGATGTCGAACATGACATAAACCACTTGATTATCGGTCATTGAGGTAAACCATTAACAAGTGTGAGATAATTCACCATTGACGTCGATGACTCTCAAGTTACTTTAAAGTACAATCCACAGAATGTGAATAATGAGCTGAAGTCAAACACTCGTGGAATCAATCGGTCAGGGTTCATTAATGCATACCCACTGCGGAATGTGAGGATGCCTACCATTGAGGCATGTAGGTCCCAAGGTACTGATGTGTTCCTAAGTCTATTTCCCAGATAAGTTTTTGAGGTCAACATTAAAAGGCTCATCAAAGGAGGGCATTGATGTATCCCTCATCAATTAACATGAAACTCGTCACAGGAAAGTGATAAGATATAGTAGATGAAAATGAACTGACATGGGTACAGGAACTGGAAATATTATAGATGGCTAACTTTTTAGGTGAATACCTCCCTTGAACACTAAGGCATGACATAAGACTTGGCAGCATAGACTCAGAGTGAACCAAAACACAATGCAACGAGTGTTGGGGAATTCTTTGGATGGGCCAAAGGAGTAAAATAACTCATAGGATTGGTTCAGTGCTGAGGCTAATGGATTATCCAAGTGTATGGTGAGGTGAAAACAAGTGTCTTGTTCAAGGGTGGCCATAGGAGCTGCCTTAAAAGAATCTCAAGAAACTTAACTCATTTCCTTCAATTTCCCCCCCATCTAGATAGATAAGTACCTCCTTTTTGTTTAACGAGCTTGAGGAGGGTAACACATGCTCAATATAACTCACCTTCAGTGATTTCCTCTTATTTTATTTAACGAACTGGAAGAAGTAAGGGTTTGTCCATAGACGGGCCCTTCAATGTGTAGTTTTGCAAGTCTAGAGAAGAAAAAATCAGTTGTTTTTTATGTTTAGGGAGTTTGAAAATAACATAAAGAAAACTTTGAGGTTGTCTTTTTTCATAATTTTAGTCTCCGAGGTCCGAAAATATATAAAATGATACAACGGAGAACTTTTCTATCCGAGATTGACTAGAGCATTCCTTTTTCGTAGTTAGTTTGTTGGGACCAAAAAAAGGGGTAATCTACCACCCAACAGAGGAGTCTTCATATTTTAATGAGCTCGAAGTATGACGAAGTTTGCTCAATAGTGTCATAAGTTCATCAAAAAGTCTCTACTCCATAATTTCCTACATAATCAAGTCATTCTGGGTAAAAAATGTCAACGATTTCTTAAAAATCGACAATAATTTAAGAAAAACTCAAAAATAGATATTATTAATATTGAAAAGGGTTTAAATGACTCTATTTGGACATATTAAAAATCAATTAAGAAAAAAAAACAAGTCATTTTTACCTTTGATTGTACCATTTTCCTTTTTCTTTTAGTTTTTCCCCTTTTGGAGAAATTTTTCTGGCGTTGACTACGGGAGCTACATATGACAATTCATGATTCCATCTGGATGAAGTTGGTTCTATGGCCCTTCTCACTCATTTACATGTCTTTTTTGTTCAATTTTAGCCTTTATTTCATGAGTTTGGACTCCTTAGAAATCCCTAGAGCGTCGAACGAGATTGACACTCCCTTAAGCAATTGAGGGGGGATTTGTTTGATATTTAAAATCCTTGGTAGGCGTTATAGGGGAGTTCTAGCACTATGTTTTTTCTTTCTAGGGAGAACTGGGTGCAAAATATGATTTTTTTATTTGGTTTTTAGGTTGTGAAAAAGCAATTTCTTTTCTTGAAACTTGGCTAATGTGATTCTTTTATGGATTTGCAGGTTTTCATTAGCCAATGTTATTGAGTGGAAGGAAGGAGAACATGAATTCGATGATATGGCTTCCTTACAAGACCCTTAAGTGAGGGAAGCTCTACGAAACTATGGTTTGTTGAAGTACTTCAAGCTAAAAAACATGAGAAAATAAGTCCTTTTTCTCGAATATGATTTTTTTATTTGGTTTTTAGGTTGTGAAAAAGCAATTTCTTTTCTTGAAACTTGGCTAATGTGATTATTTTATGGATTTGCATGTTTTCATTAGCCAATATTTTTGAGTGGAAGGAAGGAGAACATGAATTCGATGATATGGCTTCCTTACAAGACCCTTAAGCGAGGGAAGCTCTATGAAACTGCAGTTTGTTGAAGTACTTCAAGCTAAAAAACATGAGAAAATAAGCCCTTTTTCTCGAATATATGATTGGGTTATGGGAAAACAATGAGAAAACATTCCAGATAGGATCTCATATGATTGAAATTTACATTAAGGATGTATATTTCCTAGCGGAGCTCTCAAACAGGGGAGCACTCATCCTTTTGTCTGGACACCAGTCTACTCCACTACCAATAGAGGCATATGTTGTGCATTATTGCATGTCGGGATCATGCTTAGTTGGGGGAAGAATCGTCATCAAATATGTGATGGACCTATCTCTACGATCCATTCTCTTTGTTATCACTAAAATGGCGGGAAGCACCAATTCCCACCTTGCTTCTAAATCTCAGATATCATATGTTATTCAATGCTTGGAGCCCAAGATTTTTAACTGGAGTTTAGGGTTCTTGAGAAACATCAAAGAGAAGATCTCTAAGTGTAGAATAGGCAGACATAAACAATTTGGATATATATCTTTCTTGGTTTCATTCTTTCTAGAGCGAGTACCACAGATGCAGGGACAGGTTGCATCGATAGCACGCCCCACATCCGAGCCCCGGATGGAGTGGTGGACAAGTATTTTTCCTTGGATGGAGAATTAAACCTCAACCTTCCTCTTTACTAATGACTTTTTTGCATGGTGGATAAGACAACTCGTGGTTATAAAGGATTTACTAAATTTCGTAGTTGACTTTAGGGGCAATGCGTATTTAGTTCTCCCCGAAGAGGCATAGTGGGATGCATCAGGTAAAATACGAAAGATCATGACCTTGCAATAGTGTGTTTTTTTGTTTTTATATGTATATATATATGCATATTTTTGTACAATGAGGGGTATAAATCATTTTTTTTCATCATGGAGACAGAGATGCGTCATGTCTGGTGGGGATGTTAGCATTAGGACGTCGTGGTGATGTTCCGGAAGCAATGAATATTGGTGTCAGAGTATGAGGATTTTGTGAGGTGGAAAGGAACCTCCATGGGTTGACCATGGGTGTTCCTTCCATGAGGATACAACATGTACCCTTACATATTCAGAGACATATAGTCGGTGTATCTGAAGGCCTTAGTCATTTGTTGTGACGAGTGACCAGAGTAGTTATGTGTTATGTTGAGCACGGTGTATTGCAGGAAGACGAGTAGAGTCTCCTGACACATTAGTCTTTTATAATGATGTCATGGTCATAATGGCTCACATTTTTTCCCTACGATGTACTTTTTGGATGATGTATTTTGACACACTTTTGCTACTTTATATATATATATGAGTTTTGTGGTGGCTACTTATGTTTTTTTTTTAAATGATGTGATGTTTTTATTTACATGCTTTATGTTTTCAATTCTTATATATGTGTAATGTACCAATCCAACTTATAATTTGCTAACAAGTTTGTATTCATATTAAGTTCTCTCGATATATGTCTATATTCTAAAAATTCAAAAGATCTCTCGAGACAACGAACACTTATATGGAGACGTAGAAAAACCGGATTACAAACATCATATTCACGGCTTAATTGATAGAACACGGGTTGAGAATCAATGTTGATAATGAATTGAGATATACCTAAAGAATAAGCGTAAGTTAAAAGTTCAATGATGACATGATATTCTGCAACTTTATTGGCTGCAAATCTGAGGTAAATTCCTCCTGAACTCACTAACTCGCCAGAGTCATAGATGACCCAAGCTGCATGAGCGATATTCTGGGTATGTCAATTAGCGCCATCCAAAAATCCAAAATATATAGGAAAGGATGATGTCATCTACACATTCAAGCACAAAGCAAAGTATAAGAAACTTTAAAGAATGGGGAAAAACTTGTGCATGCAAAAGAAAAGGCACGCCAAACCAAAAACATATAGTACAATAATATACAAAGAACACATGTGAGGTATTCTATGCATAGTACTTCTTTAGGTAAAGTGCATTTCGGGGCTCACCGAGAGATAATCCATCGTAATTCACTAACTCGTAGTCACCTCTCTGTAGCACACACTTCACGATGTATGGCCTCTCTTTAGGTAAAGTTCAGTTTGAGGCTCACCGAGAGATAATCCATCGTAATTCACTAACTCGTAGTTGCCTCTCTGTAGCACACACTTCACGATGTATGGCCCGTGCCACATAGGTTTTGACTTACCTGCACCAAGTTTGTCAAGATATTGGTCATAGACCAGGACCAGATCTCCTTCTAGGAAAGCGTGAGGTTGAATAGACTTATCATATTGAATCTTGATGCATTTTTTATATGTCTCGTTGATGAGAGAAACATCATGATGGGTTTCATCCAACTTCGTTAGATATAAAAATTGTTCTTCCTCGATAGAATCATGGGGTAAGAGTTCTATGATGATTTTAAGGGATGGAATATCACATTCAATTGGTAGCACTGCTTCCAACCCATGTACCAATTGAAAGGGTGTAAATCCAGTAGTGGTTTTGACTTAATTCCGATAAGCCCATAGTGTGGAGAAGAGATGCAAATGCCAAGAGGTTTTGTTCACCCCCATCATGTGTTGAAGCATGATTTTCAAGACTTTGTTGATGCAATCAACTTGTCCATTTTCCTGAGGATAGTAAGGGGATGATTTTTTATAACGAAAACCTAACTTGGTGCGCAATTCACCCATCATCTGGTTCTGGAAATGGGATCCATGATCGGTTACAATAGCTTGTGGGTCTCTAAAGAAAGCAGTGATATGATTGAACAAAAAAAGTGTTGCAGTTCAACCATCGTTTAGAAATGTAGGCATAGCCTCAATCCATTTAGTGAAATAATCGACGACGAAGATAATATAACTTTGCCCCCCGACTGAGGTAGACTCACATTGCATGAAATCGATACCCCATTTTTCAAAGAGGTCGATGGCGACAATTGGATGGAGTGGAGCTGGGTGGGTACGTGATTTCTTCTAAAACATCTAACAGGGTGAGAATTTTTTAACGGCCTCAATTTAGTCTTTGAATATGGAAGGCCAAAAATAACCGGCATGTAATATTTTTTGGGTTGTAGCCATCCTAGAAAGATGACCTCCACAAGCTCCAAGGTGACAGTAATTTAAAAATTATTTAGCCTCTTCATGGGTTAAACAACGTCGTAGGACTGTGTCAATACCTTGGCAATACAAAGTGTCTCCAATGATAAGGTGGTTCTTTCAATGGTGTCTAATGCAACATCGTTCATCACATGAAATTCCTAGCTAGAAGTGTTGGGTCTATAGATAGAGAATAATGTCTCCATACCATGGATCAGATGTACTAATGAGGAACATTGATTCATCAGGAAGAAAATCATTGAGCTCATTATCCTCATTAGTATGGGGAAGATCTCAAATTAATTCCGCAAAAACCAACGATTTCTTAGCTTTGGATTTGGAAAACGCGAGATCAAATTCTTGGAGAATGATGATCCATTTGGAATATTTCCCACAAATACTTGACGAGTCAATATGTAATACATGGGGTTCGAGTAAAAAATGATCGTGGTAGAGAGAAACAAAATATAGTGGCGAAACCTTTGGATAACAATGACTACTTCCAATCCCGAAAGAAAAAGGAGCAATCAGCTTTGACAGGTTCTGGCCAATCTCCCTTTGCAATACAAACTACAAAATCCTCACAAAAGTTATAGCCAACATAATTAAAAAAATTCTCCCTATAATCATCCTGGAAAATCAAGGTGGGTTTATTAAAGGAAGACACATAGTAGACAACATCATCCTAGTACAAGAGGCTCTGCACTCAAGTATCCAGCGAAAAGACAAAGGTATGATAATAAAACTGGATCTAGCCAATGCATTTGATAGAGTAAGGCATAATTTTTTATTTAAAGCCATGGAAAATTTTGGTTTCGCCCCAGCTTTTGTGAATTGGATAAAAGCTTGTATTGGGTCCCCTTGGATAGCCCCACTAGTGAACAAGAGTGAAACTAAGTTCTTTCAAGCTTCCAGAGGACTCCAACAAGGTTGCCCCCTCTCTCCCCTTCTCTATGCAATCCAAGATTCAGTGCTGAGCTTCCAATTGGACCACTACCAGACTCATAATAGCCTCCATGGCTTGAGAAAAGCGTCAGGGGTAAAGGACATAAACCATGCCCAGTTTGTGGATGACACACTGCTAATGGGAGGAGCAAGCTTACAAACAATCAAGAAATTCAAAAACGAATTAGTTGCATACATAGAAATCTCAGGCAACGCCATAAGCCTTACCAAAAGCAAGATCTATGCTGGAATATAACGCCAAATGAAATGTTGGAGATAGCTAGGGTACTAGGAATGGAAGGCTATACCAAATGGGATGCATTTAATTATTTGGGAGTCCCAATTTTCAACTCCAACCCAAGAACCTCGCAATGGAATATGTTGATCGACAAGTTAAAAAACAAAATAAACTCCTGGGGAGCAAGCTGGCTAAACTTGGCAGGTAAAGTGGTCTTAATCAAATCTATTCTAGCCAGCATTCTGATCTATCAAAACTCCCTACTTTTGGCCCCTTCCTCCATAATATAGAAAATTGAATCATTTCTCAGAATATTCTTGTGGGAAGGCGGAAAACAATCAGGGAGAAAGTTGCATCTAATCAGCTGGGAAAAAATATCTAAGCCAATATCGGAAGGAGGTCTCAATCTCAAAAATACTCATGTTCAAAATCTGGCGTTAGGGGCAAAGATTCTTTGGAATCTAATCACTGGGAATTCAACTTGGAGTAAAAAAGCGCTATGGAAAAAGTACTTTCGTGGGCCAAGGGAAAGATGCCTTGATCGCCCATCTTTAGAGACGAGAGGATCCCCAATCTTCTCGCTCTACCAGAAGGTGATGCCCCACTTTATCCCTCTTCTCACTTGGCTACTAGGAAATGGGAAAAAAATCAACATTTGGAAAGAATCAATCATGGGAGACCCTCCCCTTGGATTGAGATAGGATCTGGAAAGACTTAAACAGTGGATGAACACTCAAAATTTATATACTCTTTGGGACATCTCAATCTGGGGAAATGATGAGCACAAGTCGTGGCTAAGATGGGAGATTAAAAACAAACCTCCTGATTTAGAAGAGGACCGGAACACTCTGAAGCTCTGCCTCCAAGGGAAATCCCCACTTAAAGAAAGGAAAAAAGACAAAAGAGGATGGGGATCGAGCTCTGGGATCTACACCACTGCAGTAGGGTATCAACTCACAACCTCCCTCCCCAATGTTCTACCAAATCCAACTATTTGGAAGGCAATCTGGACCTTCAAATCCATCCCAAAGATTGATATGTTTGTTTGGACCTTGGCACACAGAAGCATACTAACTGGAGAAAACCTAAGAACAAGAGGATGGGAAGGCCCCCACAGATGTCCTCTCTGTCTGCAAGAAGAGGAAACAACATACCATCTGCTACTAAGATGCACCTATTCCAAATAAGTCTGGAAGTTGGCTTTGGGATTGAAAAATGACTTAGTCATGCCCCAAGAGACGATCAACCTACTCCAAAATTGGAGCTCCATCTGTCCCTTCCAGAGCGAAAAAAGGGCCAAATATCCACTCTTTGGAGATTCCTCCCAAAATTTATCCTCTGGAAAATTTGGCTGGAACGAAATAATAGATTATTCAGGGAAGTTAAAAATATCCCATCTCAAGTTGCAACCAACATAAAGTCCTATTTTGGCGAAAGCGCTCCCTACTTCTGCAAAGCAAAGAACTCAAAACCACTGGAGCATGAAGAGGAACAATGGATGGCTCAGTTTAAACTTCAATATTAGAGGGGGGGAAATGATAATAACTCTTGCCAGGAAGTCTGGGAAATTCGGAAGGAGAAACAGGATTTCGAAGAATGTAAGACAAAGGAAAAAAAACATATTTTGTCCTTTGAAGGGGCCTCCAAAGGGAACCCAGGCTTGGCAGGTGGAGGAGGGGTTCTGGTAAGTCCCACAGGCTCACTAAAAATAAGTTTCTCCTGGAGACCTTGAACTGAAACTAACAACATAGAAGAATCCCTAGCCCTCCGGCAAGGGCTCAACCAAGCAATCAGCCATGACGTCCAAGATCTGGTAATAATAGGGGACTCCTGGTTAGTAATCAAAGCGTTAATCCAACGTAGAAAAGTAAAAAATGCAAAACTCCATCACCTCCTAGAGAAAATCCATCTCCTCCTTGGAAAATTCCATTCTTATAAGCTTTATCACGTTTTACGGAATCTAAACACGCCAGCAGATGTTGAGGCCAATAAAGGCGCCCTTCTGAATGTTGGAATATTACACCTTATTGGAACAACGTCCCAAATGGATCTACCCTAACTTTAGTGGGATAAGTCATAAATAACTTATAGGCACGAGATGGAAAGGGGGAAGGAGCATGACAGAAGAAAACGAGCAAACTCAAATCTCTACAAGACAAAGACGCTACATGACAACGCAAGTGGTCACAAGAGACAGGCGAACTTATCATTTGGGCGTTGAAATTTTCTGGAAAGGAGACAGGCCTACAGGTCACCCATGCCTCCCAGATCATAAGAATCATCTAGGGGAAATGAACTGGGAGGAGTTTGAGCTTAAATTGGGAAGTAGGGATGCCCCCCTGCATACCAGAAGCACGCAGAGGCAACCAAGATAGTCGCGTATAGGTTCAAAGACCAGTTTCGAGGGGATCGTGAGTAGGAGTAGAATGCCAGGTGAAGAGAAGATGGTGATGAAGATGGAAGCTAACTCAGGAAACAATCCCACTACAGAAGACAGGTTGAATGCACTGGAAGGCACCTTGGAAAATCTCAAGCAAATGTTGAACCACCAGCTGGATTTTCTGGAAAATTTGGATATAGATGCAAGAAGGCAGTTGGATATGTTGGAAGGAGACATCACCACAACGAAATTTGAGCTCACAGAGGAGCTAGGAAAACTGCGTAAAGAGCTCAAGGATCCCAAACAATAATGTGAGGCCAGAGTAAGACAATTGGAGGAAAAAATGGCCCAATTGAACAATGATTGGAAGCAAGACCCAAAGTAGTTGTTCAGTTTCCCAAAGCTAGGAAGGGAGCTCTGTAACACCTTAGTGAGGCAGGCGTTTTGTATAGAAGCCTCCACTATAAATAAATTTGTAATGCATCTGGTTTGTAATTGACTAGTAGAGTGTGGCTCACTATACTTGTAACAACACCAATGGCTTTGCCACTGTCTCTTTTAATCAAAATCCATTAACCGCTTTTGTCAAAAAAAAAAAAAACAATGACTACTTCCAAAGCCAAGTTTTCAACATGTGAATAACGTAGTTCAGGACCTGAAAGGATCTTACTTAAATACTATATCACATGTTCGTTGTCATCATCATCCCCTTGTACTATCATCATAGCTATAGTGGAAGCAGAGGCAACCAAATAAAGGACGTAATCTTTTGCATAGTTTGGTGGATGTAACCGTTGTGTATTCATTAAAGCATGCTTGATATTATCAAATGAGAGTTCAGCAGTTGCATCCGAGATGAAAGGGGCATCTTTCTATAGAAATTTCGTGAATCCTTTAGTAATTTCGACATAATTGCATATAAAAAGACGTAGAAATTTTTCCTTCCCTTGCAAACTTTGTTATTGGGTAAGATTGTTGGGAGGAGGTAAAGCGAGAATAGATTTGACTTTTAAGGGATCCACCCTAATCCTATCTTTGGACACTATGAAGCCAAGGAGTCTCCCTGATTCAACATCGAAAACTGCATTTAAGGGGATTCAAACATATGTTGTAAAAACTACATCTAAGAAATATTTCCCTTAGATGACCAATATGATCCTGTCAACGAGATGAGTGAGAAGGAAAGTCATCGAGATAGGGTTCAACAATATGTTTTATGTCATGGAAATCATACGACATATCCCGTTGAAATGCGGCTCCAAGATTATTAAGGACAAAAGGTAATTTTCGATAGGAAAAAGTCCCCCATGGGAAAATGAAGGTTTTTTTGTGTTGATCAGCAGGTAGAATATTGATCTGGTTATATCCAGAAAATCAATCCATAAAAGAGAAAATGACACTTTCGATGCAATTATCGATAATTTGGTCGATAAAGGGTGTAGGATAATTTTCCTTTGGACAAGCCTTATTTAGATCTCTATAATTAACACAAACATGAATTTTATCTTGTTTCTTGGCGACCAGAATGATGTTGGAAACCCATTCAATCAAATGTATGGGATAAATAAAACTAGACTTTAGTAACTTTTCTACTTTGACCTTGATTGTTGTAGTTTTCTTGGGATGAACCAGACGAAGTTTTTTTCTTACAGGTTTAACTCCAAGGTAAGTTTTGATTTCAAGCACAAAAATCGAAGGATTGATCCTTGGAATTTATTCATAGCTCCAAGCGAATATGTCGTAGAATTCTTTAAAAAAGGCGGTGTAAGTTTCAATCTCTTATGTTGAGAAATTGGCGCCCAGTTGTATGTTTTCCACAATACCTTCTTTTGTGGATATGTCAAAACTGATTTTTTGTGATATGTCTCCCAAATTTCCCTCAGAGATAGTATCCTGAGTGAGTATCAGATATTGGGGAGTGTCGACGATATTGGTGGGAAAGATAGATGAAATATATTTCTCAATCTCATCCAAAATGGGAAGAAAGGATGAATGATGGTGGTTGTCATCCCATGGCGCCTCCTCATTACTAATAATTTCCATAATGGATTCATTGGATGGAAAAATTCATAGGATGTAATCAAAAGTGGAGGATAGGGAATCTAACCAAGATGGTAATGAATAGTAAGTAGATGCCAGGAGATGTTGATCGTTAGATGAAGGAGAGGTAGATTGAATGGCATCGTACTCGGTCTCTACAGGACTAAGTGGCATAGTGTCACCCAATGAATCAAACTCTAAGGGAATAGGTATGATCCATGGATTAGATGATTCAAGGAACTGATGTAGCATAGTGAAAATGATATTAACCTTTGTGATATGTTGCATAGTTGGAGGAAGAGGTGTGGGGAAATTTCCCATGAGCGAAGAATCTTTCAGTAGACCTACCCCTACACTTTCATAAGTAATCATTGAATCCCCCAAGAATGGAATATTGTTGGTTGTTTGAGTGTGAGCATCAGGGGTGCAGTAATCTAACTGATTGATGGTCACAATTTTTCCTTGATGAGGAAATTGGACACATCGAAAGACTGATGAAGTGAGAAAAATCATAGCATAGAACCAAATTTTTCCTTGCAACAAGTTAGAATTGAGGGGAGTGTCGACTACTTCAAAATTGACGGAAACACTTTTTGTCTTGAGTGGAGTTACCAATTTATGTTATGGAAATATTCCCTACAGACAAGTGAACTTTCCCTTGGACTACAGACACCTCTACCAAGACAAAAAATTACATTTGGACACTACCATTCCTATAGTTTCATTTTATCCATCGAAAAAGAGAGAAGGAGGGGATGTATGATATATCTCTTTTACAATGTTTTCTAATATTCTCCAATTCACGAGCTCCAAACAATACTTGCAATGGACAGAAGAATCAAACGAATATTTGCTACTCTAATGGATTAGACAAAATAAATTGATCTATGAAGATTAAGACAAACATAGACAAGAACATGTAAACACATATTTGAAGGAAATAGGCCAAGTATATTAATGAGAACGTCAAAAGGAAACTTACAATATTCATATGGCATTGCAACAACCTCTCCAAGTCCTCTTTGTACAACCCTTACTCGAAATATCCATAATCAAAATAACAATGCTTTGCTGATTTTCTCCTCCTTTTCACCATGGGAATGCCTCAATTTATAGGCTTTAAGAGGCTAAAGTACCTTGGGTATATATGGAATTAGTTGAGGATATGGCTCCAATAGTTGTGATATCTTCCTTAGATGCATCCCTGGAATTATATTTGATCCAAACTAACCCAATCCGTCCATAGTTGTCTTTAGAGGAAAGTGGGATTTCCTCCAAGATTCCCTCAACCAACTCAGTTCTCCTTTAAAATGGAAAACAAAGCACTACAGTTCTCCCCATGAGATGGATAAGGAGCACTAGAGCTCCTTGTGTATGAGAAGAGGAGTGTTGATCTTCCAAAAATTCACCAAGGTGAGTAAATACCTAGTGAAAATACTTGTTCCGATTGCAAGATGATGGGGATTCTTATTCTAACATGTTTTAGGGGTTGTAGCAAGTGTTTTCATGGTGTCATTTGAGATGTGACACTTAGGAAAAGAGAATAAAACACTTAGGACACTTGCAACAATAAAAGTGTGATACTTGTGACACTTATGACACTTGCGACAATGAAAGTGCAATACTTGCAACATTGTCAAAGTGAGGAATTTTGATGTGTAACATAGAGTTCACTCTTTGGCTAGAGAATCCTTTTCTGTATCCTTTTATTGGTGAATGGACTTCTCTTCATTTGTAGTAGTTTCCTGAGTCTTATTTTAGGTTTCCTCATTTTTTATTTTTTCTCAGGGATGATGAACCATATGGTAAGCTCTCATCCGACTTCTCATTATTCCCATCATCCTTTGGAACTTGTTCAAGGGTGAGTTAATGTCCTATTTTTCTTCCTTATCCTATTTTGTATTAGCGCCACTTGTATCATTGTCATGATCATGATTTCCTTTTTGCTAACCATTTGTCACATTAAAATTATTTTGGCTACCTTGTTGCTTACCATCCTGACCAAGTTCATTTCTTTGACCACTTGTATTCCCCCCTTGATCTCCAGATGATGCCACCTATGTATCCTTCCCCCTTAGTGGGCCCTAATCCAATTTATTACCACTTGATGAAGCATCACCTTTGTTTTGATGAGAAAATTCATTCTTGGATGTCTGAGAATTATATTTCTCTTGATTGCTATCTTTCTTTGTTCCTACCTTTCACTCCTTTGATGGGATTGCTAGAGTTTCTTCTTGTCAGTACATAGATGGTAGAAAAGTAACTCCACACTTGATGTGCTTTACATTAACATAATAGGTTAATAAATACAACAATAAATGACTATTGGTCTTCCTTAATGGATAACTATTCCTATCACCTATGACTCTTCATATTTACATTATTGTTACAATAACGCAATCCCAAGGATTATGTGTCCAACATTCCCCCCCTTAATTCGAAGGTGTGTGTGTGATTCCAAGCATCATTCTTAAATTCTCAAAGTTTTCTCTTCCAAGCAATTTGGTGAATATTTCCACAATTTTCTCATTTGTAGAACAATGTATTAAGTGAATAGTCTTGGCCTCTATATGATATCAAATCAGGTGATACTTTGTGTTGATGTTCTTTGTTCGATCATGGAATCTAGGATTCTTGGTCAAATTGATTGAGAAAGTATTTTCAACTAGAAGAGGAGTAGAATTCACTTGCTTCTTATGCAAATATTTAATTATTTTCCTGATCCACACAATCTCCTTTGTCGCTTTTGCAGTTTCCACGTATTCTTCCTCTGTTATGGAATTTGTTGGAACTGATTTTTTGTGTGATATCCATGAGACAACTACTGATCCAAGACTCACGAGATAGCCTATAGTGTATACTCCATTTTACTTATCTTCGTCAAAGTCTGAATTAGAACATACGATCAGGTTGAATTCATCTACCCTAGAGTACCCGAGTCCAAAATATTGAGTTCCTTTCAAGTATTTTAGAACTCTTTTTGCAACAAGACAATGTCCTTCACAAGGATTTTGGGTGAACCTGGAAAGAATCCAAAAAACAAATTCAATGTATGTTTTGTTCATAATGATATAGATAAGACTTCCCACAATATGTCTATACTTGGTTGTGTCCTCAAATTCATTCCCTTCTTTTGATGTGAGTTTCACATTCTATTCCATTGGAGTAGAAACAAGATTGCATTCATCCATGCCAAACTTGTTGAACAGTTCTCCAATGTACTTATTCTGGGATATGAATTTGCACTTTGGATTTTGAATAACCTCAATGCCCAAATCATTTTGAACTTCATATCATTTTTTCATTCGCATTCAAGGTCCTCTTGTGCTTGGTTTGTGGGTAATCAAGTCATCTTTCCTTTGTGGCCTGATGCATTCTTTTTCACCTTCCTTCTCTGCCTTCAAGTTGCAGTACTCAAACTCTTGGTGATCCAGGTGGATATTGGTGGCCACCCACCTATTCCAACTGGTTCCTCGTGTATGTTTTTGTTCAACACGTCTTTTTGTACTATTTTATAATTGTGAGTTCTACACTTCTAGGGTTGTCTGAAGCCTCACACATTCTCCACGTGGATATGGGTGGCCTCTTTCCTAATCCAACTGGCTTATTTTGTATGTTTTCATGTCATCACATCTTATTGTACTTTTAGGGCTATTTTGGGGCCCTAAATGTTTTTTTTTTGGATCGCCACAATTAGACTGCAGACAAATTTAGATTCTGATGGTGGAATGTGTAGTTCTCTGAAAGACCTTTCCAACGGGCTATCACGCACCTAAAATGAAGCTTGTATGCAAAATTTAAGAACCTAGGAAGTTGAGGTACCAAATTACATCAACTTACCCATAGGGCCAACATGACTTTTGACATTTCACCTTCTAGGGTTAGGTTTTTGGATGTCTAGGGTTTTGGCATTCATGAGTAAGATGAAAAGGGCCTATGGAGCCTCATTGTAATCCATTCTGCTCAGATGTATGCCGGTAGCAGCCACATCTCTTTTCAGAGATAACTACCACCATTCTAGAAGGTTTCAGTTCTGTAGTTTTACAATTTCAACCTATTTCATTATTTAATAGAATATATTGTTCACTGGATATTTGTGTTATTCTTCCTATCTCTGTTTTTATTGTATTCATTATGTTAATTAGTTCGTTCCATTCCTAAATCCAGATCAGTGGTATCAGAGCGGTCTGCTTTTCATTTATTTTTCTTCATGCATGTCCCCGACAAGGCCTGGGTACAAGAAGTTGGGACTCGAACCAATTGAGCCGTTACCATATCGATCGTGCTAAGCCTGACAACAACCCATGGGAGACAAAAATAAAGATGATGGAGTAGGAGATCCTATTAAAATGTTTCTCGAGGAAGCCCTCGCATGACAAAGGAACGAAATGATGGACATCTTCGCGCAGATCCTTCAACAGTTGCCCACGGGAGAGGCATCTTCATCAAGCGACCATGCAACCCCCTTCAAGGTACATGTAAATTTTTATATTCCATTATTTGAAGGACCGATAGATGCGTATGTTGTAGATAAATGGTTGAATATGCTCAAAGTATATTTTTCTTTCCACAATTTTTTTGTTAGGAAAAGTATCACTTTTTCACTCCTCAAGGTCGTTCCCCATGTTAAAGACTGGTGGGATACTTACTCTGAGCAAAGGGTCATGGAGGAATATGCAATTTTTGTGGTGGCCCCTACATGGGATTCCTTAAGGGATGCCATTAAAGAACAATACTACCATGTTGGAAGCTAGAAGGACCAGTACACTAGATGGGCCACCCTACGTCAAGAAAGGGACTAGACAATACCAAACTTCACCAATATTTTCCATACCCTACGCACCAAATTGGGTTCTCAAATATCGTGGTTGTTTGCATAGATACATTCAAATAGAAATGGATTTCCTGGACATTGCCTCATTGGGTACGACTTATAGATACACTGTCAAGATCGAGCAAAAATTTAAGCAGAAATGATGAGAGTTTGGATCTTTAAACCCCTCACAGCCGAAGTAGGGAAAAGAAAACCCTAAGCCACACAGAAAGGGACCAAGTCATGATGGCCTCCCTAAGGACAATCCGTCCAAGTTGCAACACAAGAAGGGAAATGACAAGACGAAGAATGACACAGGAAACTGGTGTGAGTACCATAAAATCCCTTGGCACAACACCGACGAATATCTCTCCAAGAAGTCCCTCATGGTCGAGCTGAAGGCTTTCGAGTCAGAGGCCGATTTTGATTCTGAGTCAAATTATAAAGGAGGGAAGCAGATTATCGATATTGAACCTAGTGCCATGGTCGCTACCACCAAATTATGGTCAAGCGAAATAGAAGAACTAGAGGAAGGGGAATGCCTCTTTCACTCACAGATGTGGGTCAAGGGGGCTCCGATTCATTTCATTGTCGACAACGGTAGTCAGAAGAACCTGATTTCAGCAGAGGTTGTCAAGGAGCTAGACCTGCCAATGACATTGCACCCACATCCCTACACCATCAGCTGGCTTTGTCAAGGAAGAGATCTTTGTGTCAGCCAACAATGTCGTCTACCCTACGACATCAAGCCTTTCAAAGATGAGGTACTATGTGATATTTCCCCCCTTGAATTTTGTGATCTTATTTTAGGAAAACCATATTTGTGGAAGTTTCATGTTGTGTATGAGTCTAGACCCCACAATGTTATTATTACCTTGGGTAGACAATTGTACATGATCCCAGAGGTGACACTGACTACTATTATTTTTTTAATCTCTGCTAAGCAATGTAGTAAGGTCATTTCACAGACCGAGAAGTTTGTCTTCTTTGTGATCCATTCTCATAGTAAGTAGAAGGTTTTCGCCACATCTATGGCCTCTACATAATGCCTCTCATTGCAACAACAACAACAAGTGAACGAGATCGTGGAAGAATACAGAGACATCTTCGCCTCACCTACACGGGTACCAACACATTACCAAGTCAAGCATCCAATTGATCTGATCCTCGATGCACCTCTACCTAATGGGCTGTTCTATCGGTGCTCGCTAATGGAGAATGACAAAATTTCTTCAGAAAAATTGACTTGAAATCTGGCTACCACCAGGTTCCCATCGAACCAAGTGATTTCTGGAAGACAACCTTCAAGTCTAAAGGTCTCTACGAATGGCTAGTCATGCCCTTTGGCTTAACAAATGCACCAACCACTTTCATGAGGTTGATGGATGATGTATTGAGACATTTCACCAACTCCTTTGTGGTAGTATATTTGGATGACATCCTCATCTTAATCAGAACATGGGAGGAGCACATGCGGCATATTCAACAGGTTTTGAGCACTCTGCGACAGCACAAGCTTTATGCCAACTTGGAAAAATGTTATTTTGGCATGAACAGAGTCTAATACTTGGACTACATTGTTGATGAGCATGGGGCACATGTTGATCTAGCTAAGATCGAAGTCATCCGTGACTGGTCAGCCCCAACCACATTGACTGAGCTTCATAGCTTCTTAGGACTAGCCAATTTCTACAGACGATTCGTGTTGGGATTCTCCCATATTGCATGGGCCCTCAGCCAGGTAACCAAGGGCGGTGGTAGGGCCAAGTTCGTGTGGGGGAAGGAGAAATAATGAGAATTCAATGATCTGAAACATCGCTTGTGCTCAACTACCGTACTCTCCTTGCTCGATATGAAACAACCATTCGAGATTGAAACTGATGCATCTTACTATGTTGTGGGTGCAGTTCTCACTCAGCATGAGCATCCTGTGGAATACCATAGTGAGACACTCTCTGATACTATTCGTAAATACCCCACCTATGACAAGGAAATGTATTCCATTGTACAAGCCTGTCGTTAATGGAAAGATTACATTATGGGGAAAGAGATGATCATACACACTGATCACAAGCCTCTATAGTTCATACAGACACAGGGGAAATTGCAGAACGACCTCCATCAGAAGTGGTCCACCTAGTTGTAGTAGTTTCATATCAACATCAAGTATAAGACAAGTATATACAATCATGTCATTGGCTGCCTCAGTCAACCTCCTGTGGCTGTAATCACCATTGTGTTCCAGTCCTGTGGACATGAAGCATCAGAGTGGCCCCAACTTTATCAACAAGATCCAAACTTCCCCACCACATATCATCTCTTGGGTACAGGTGCCACTGTCACTGATTTCCATATTCATGACAGATTCTTATGCCATCTCTGTGGTCCTACAAGTGAGCATGCAAATCTGATTTGAGAAGAACACTACAATCGATTGGCAGGACATTTTGGCGTAGAGAAAAATGTGGTCGTTCTTCAAAAACATTTGTATTGGCCAAAGATTCAATGGGACGTCAACAAGTATATCCGATCTTTCATTGCCTACTCCATCGCCAATCCAACCATCAAGAAGCAAGGCTTATACACCCCTCTTCCTATTCCCGAGAAGTTTTGGGAATCCATCTCAATGGATTACATTTCTGGTTTGTCATCCACCATGCACGGAAATGACTGCGTGTTTGTGGTCTTTGATCAATTTTTGAAGATGGCCATCCTCACAGCCTGTAAGAAGAATTTCATAGCGGCCGAGACTGCTAAGCTCTTCTTCGAACAAGTTTGGGTCCACTTTCAGATATCACAGAACATCATCTCTGACCGAGACAACAGGTTCCTCAGTACCTTTTGTTCGAGTCTCTAGTCTTTGTTGGACACCAAGCTCACAAAATCCACTTCTTTCCACCCCCAAACTAATGGCCAAATTGAGGTTGTCAATCAAATGATTGTGCACATCCTGCGCATGTACAATTATAAGAGTCCCCGTACATGGGATGAGAGTCTCCCATATGTCCAACATAGCTACAACATGGCTCTCCATAGTTCCACCGACCACAACCCATTTCAGGTGGGTCTGGGATTCCAACCCTTGGGACCCATTGATGTTGCATTTCCTCTTTCCACTGCACAGACAAAATCTTCCCTTGATTATCCTGCGATTGACAAATCCACCAGATCCATTTAGTGGATTCAACACATCCGCCAACAGGTCCAGGAGATTTTGAAGAAATCCAATGCTAAGTACAAGCAGTGCCACGATAAACATAGGGTACCGCACTAGTTTCATTTTGGCGACAAAGTTTGGTTACATTTGTAGAAGGAGAGTCTCATTGGGCCCCATCAGAAGCTTCTCCCACTCTATTATGGGCCTTAAACTATCACCAAGGATGTGGGTAGCAATGCTTTTGAGCTCAGCACTCCACCGTTCCTTAGTCTGCATCCTATATTCAATGTGGGCCTCCTTAGGCCATATTTTCCACCATTATTGGAAACCTCTGAGATCGTCAAACAACTGACACCAACAGAGCTCAACCCTGATTGCATGGAACAAGAATCCACCAATCATATTGTGGACACAGAGGTTAAGGGAACTTTCCAGCAATGGATCCAGCTTTTTCGGGTTGTCAAGGTAGGGCAACTCCTACACCAAGGAAAGTGGCTCACTCGCAGCCAAATCCAGCAGAAGTTTCCTCACCTGATGGGGGAAATAAACGCAATAGAGACCATTTCTTCCTAAGGGGGGAGGATTGATCCAAGTGGATATTGGTGGCCACCCACCTATTCCAACTGGCTCCTCATGTCCATTTTTGTTTAGCACATCTTTCTGTACTACTTTACAATTGTGAGTTCTACACTTCTGGGGTTGTCTTAAGCCTCATACATTCTCCAGGTGGATACGGGTGGCCTCTCGCCTAATCCAACTGGATTATTTTGTATGTTTTCATGTCATCACATCTTGTTGTACTTTCAGGGCTGTTTTGGGGGCCCTAAACGTTATTTTTTTGGCTCGCCACAGTCAGACAGTAGACGAAGTCAGAATCTTGACTTTCATTTTGTTGAAAAGGGCCTTTGTTTTCTTCAAATATGAAGACTTTACTCTAGTCCTCCATGTTTGTCCCTTTAAAAGGGTTAAATAATTTGTTTTAATATAGTTTTGATTTAATAAACTTCTATCAAAGTTCTTATTTTCTTGGTTCCCAATTTTTTTTGGTGGTTTTGTGGCAAGTTTTAGAGCGTTTTGAGGCCATTGTCTTTGCTACCTCATTCTCGTGGGATCCTTTAGATATCCCGCCTCAATGTGCTATTTCATTCTAGTTTTTTGCATTGTAGTGTGCAATGGATCCTGGGATTTTTTATTTTCTTCTTTTCATGGTTATGTGGTTGTATGGGCTTCGAGGCCCTCTTGTGCTTGGTTTGTGGGTAGTCAAGTCATATTTCCTTTGTGGCCTGAGGAATTGTTTTTCACCTTCCTTCTATGCCTTCAAGTTGTAGTGCTCAACCTCTTGGTGATCCAGGTTGATATTGGTGGCCACCCACCTATTCCAACTGGCTCCTCATGTCCGTTTTTGTTCAACGTGTCTTTTTGTACTATTTTTTAATTGTGAGTTCTACATTTCTGGGGCTATTTGAAGCCTCACACATTATCCATTTGGATACGGGTGGCCTCTCGCCTAATCCAACTAGCTTATTTTGTATGTTTTCATGTCAGCACATCTTGTTGTACTTTCAGGGTTGTTTTGGGGCCCTAAACATTTTTTTTTGGCTCGCCACATTCAAACTGTAGACGAAGTCAAAGTCTGATGGAAGAATGTGTATTTATCTTAAATACCTTTTCAACGGGCTATCACGCGCCTAAAACAGAGGTCGTATGAAAACTTTATGACCCTAGGAAGTTGAGGTACCAAATTATACCAACTTACCCATAGGGCCCACATGACTTTTGGAATTTCACCTTCTAGGGTTAGGTTTTTGGATGTATATGGTTTTGGCATTCATGAGTATTATGAAAATGGAATATGGAGCCTCATTCTAATCCATTCTACTCAGACAGATGCATGTAGCAGCCACATCTCTTCTTAGAGATAACTACCACCATTCGAGTAAGTTTCAGTTCTGCAGTTTTACAGTTTCGGCCTATTTCATTATTTAATAGAAGATATTGTTCACTAGATATTTATGTTATTCTTCCTATCTCTATGTTTATTATATTCAGTTTGTTAATTAGCTCGTTCCGCTTCTAAATCCGGATCACTTGGCCTCTCCTCATCCTTTGTGCATTGTTTTTAGTGCCCTCACCTCTGTGGCCCTCAATTATGGTTGGAGGTATTTTCTTTGTCGGTGTTGCCTCTTCTTGGACTGTTGTTAACCATTTCCTTTGGAGTTGTGGCCCTACTAGGGCCCCATGCCATCATTATTTATTGCAAAAACACCACCTTTCACATGGGTCTTACATTGGTCAAAGCCCCACACACACCCCTTTGAAGTTTTAGACATATCCTCTTGGGACAATCACCTAAGGTGATATGACCCCTTCTTGTTGTTGTTCTATGATGAAGGCTCCTTGATTGAGCAACACATCAACATGCCAGGAGTAACACATACTAACATGTAGAGGCCACATACACACAATAGAGACACAGGGTATCGCCAAATAGTTACATCCTTACATCCTTGCTATGTGTCATCATTAGAGATTATCGTGTTAACAACCAATTTTGCCATGTTTACTGCAACATACTGACATATCATCATGCCACATTAATATCTTGGAGGACCCCTCTCCCTTCTACTTTTAGTTTTTGAAGGTGATTTTCAAACAAGAATAACTTTGTTTTATAGTTTTTAGTGCAGTCTTTTGCAGTGTGTTTTTCCATGCTCCATGCATGGGTGCAATTGGTTTCTAAAATATTAATGTTTAGTGGTTTTTAGTGGTTGTTGTATCTCAATTTTATTAGAACCTACCTTTTGGAACTTTTGAAGGGCATATCTTGGTCATCTGAGCACCTTTATGAGTGTCGTTTTTTCACAAAGTGTTATTTTTGTGTACTTTGTATTAGAGTCATCAGTTTATGTTCTTAAAGCCATTTGATTTATGTTTGTAGTGTACCTTTTTGCTTACCTAGAGCTTATAACGCACAATGTAACAATCTGTACACGCACTTCTACATAATTCGTACATGCATTATATAATCACATGCATTCAAGTAATGAAATACCTTTAACTCAGAGTAAAAACATATAATTTTACTGCTACGATTAACAATCCATAGCATTTAACAGTAATTCATAAACACAGCGGAAATCATGATAATTTATGTAGCACAGTCATGCCAAATGTGATAAGAACATAGTTAGATACTTATCTTGTAACAGTGGTGAAATCAACCAACCAAGTGCAGGCCTTCCACGAACCTCCCAGCCTTAGACCACACTGCTCATCATCTCAACAGTGGATCACCCTCGAGCTGGGACCGAGCTCCACCCCAAGGCAAGGAATCCTAGGCTAGGCTGGGGTGACAGGAAAATAGCACAGAAATATCTGGAAGGATTCTTCCCAAAGATGCCATCTTACGCCCACTACTACCAGACTCTCATTCCCCACATGTTTGTTCCGCCCGGGAGTATACACCTTCACACGCAGAGTCCATCAGTGCTAACCTCCCTCTCTGGGTCTCGGAAATAGGCCGGATCAGGAAGTCTCAGAGCCCGTAGCTGGTGTTGGGCACTCTTTGGAAGAAACCACTTCCCAGCAAACTCTTTCACCTGAAAAGAGTTGCTCACAAGCCTGACAACCTGCCTCTTCCAACCACAGTCACCTCCCTCACCAGAAGAGAGGTCATACACAAGCTCATCCCAAGCTTACTCTGGCCAGTATGCCATGCACAGTCCAGCACTATGTGGCCGCAACAGCCAATTGGGAAAAACAGACACGCGCTTCCCAAACAGGTTCAAAAATCACGGGATAGTCTCACGGTTTTTGGTTTCAGGATTGTACAAGGGTATTCTTGTAGAGGTCGGACAGGTTCACCCTCAGACGGTCGGGTAGAATGGAGAAGATCCCCCTCACACGGTTCATCTCGGCTATTATATTTTCATGCACCAAGGTTGACACTTGTCACCCTGGGAAATGCATGCATTACCATAGCATGCATCCCTTTTGCATGTTTTCCCTTGCTAGGAACTTAGGATAAAAATAAAATACACATGTCTTTTGGGAAATAATATTAAAATATTATACCCAGGCTTAAGCCCCCTAGGCTTGGCCCCTAGGCTCAACACTTAGCCCCTTTTTTTCCACCTTCCAGCCCCTAATCCCTTTCCTACTCTATGGACGCTCAGTCCCCCTTCACTCATTCATCGTGGTCGGTCTGCACCTGGCGATGTTTATATTTTATTAATCATTCTACATGTATACAAGTACATCAGCAGGCTCCTGGCCTTCAACACTTAGGCTCCCTGGCCTAACAAACACATAAGCTTACCAGCTTATACAAAACATGGCTCACCATCCTATAGAACATGTTTACAATT
>SNQJ01S0075933.1:46342-65314 GCA_010110895.2 Picea sitchensis
TTTCCACCTTCCAGCCCCTAATCCCTTGCCCACTCTGTGGACGCTCAGTCCCCCTTCACTCATTCATCGTGGTCGGTCTGCACCTGGCGGTGTTTATATTTTATTAATCATTCTGCATACATACAAGTGCATCAACAGGCTCCTGGCCTTCAACACTTAGGCTCCCTGGCCTAACAAACACATAATCTTACCGGCTTATAAAAAACATGGCTCACCAGCCTATAGAACATGTTTACAATTCATTTCATATATCATGATTTGCAACGGGGCTCGACCTTGGGGACACTACAATGTTATTCATTATGGTTAATATGAATGTAATAAGCTTAATTGGTACTAATTATTACACATGGAATTCTATATGCAATATTTGTTGAGAACATACTTTTCAGGATCACTTAGGTTAAAACATTGCACATTTGATGCCTTGAAGAATGCCAAGTTGGATAACAAAAACAAGATTTGTAGAGTCATTGGCATGTCTATTGTTTAGGACATCTAGTTTGGCATTTAATATTCTTTTTTGGTTTCTACTTCTCTGAGGGTTTCATAGATTCCAATTGGATTGATGATTCGTTTGACATAGGATGGACTTGGTTACTATTTGTTCTCCTTGATTGATTGATCATTATACAATCCCTTCCTATGTTGAATTACAATGGAATCTGTTCTTTGTTCAAATCTTTCTTGTTGAACTTTAACACTTGACATCAGTTAGATCAATTTCAGTGTTACTAGGATTCCTTAGTTTGAATGATTAGAGCACTTATGTTGAGCTTTGACAAATTTTTCATTTGGTGCATTAGAGTTGCTTCATCATTTTTCGCTTCTTTGGTTCTTTGGCCAAGAGTTGATAAGGAGATGGAGGATTGATTTCTCTTATCTATTTCTAAGGAGATGGAGATTTGATTTCAAATGTTCATTAGCTATTTCTAACTAGATGGAGAGCCCTTCTCTTGGTCATCCTCCCCATATAACCATCCAGGTGACTCATCATCATGATAGACATCTCACTCTCCACATACATGTTAGGCATAAGGTTAATGTCACATCCAAACAAAAGGTCTCTACATCCACTCATTTATCCCACTATTTCACCGAAAACCAAAGATTGTAGTAGACAAGGACACTATCATTTAGTTGTCAATATACAAAGTTGTGTCTTTTTGAGTGTATTGTTTTTAGAACACTCTAATTGCATCTGAAACCCAAAGTGTTACAAGTCTGTATCAACACATGAATAACAACTTTTTGTAAAATTGGTATTTTTTCACCATAGCTTCTCTCCCATGCATCTACAAGAAATTAGAAAATAAATAAATCGCATTTCCATCATTCAATACCAAATAAGAGAAAATGAAAACAAAAAAATTAAACAAAAGCATGGAACTTGTATTTAAAATTTAAATTGCTAGGCATTTTAGTTTTCCTTTTTTGGATTGTCATATTTTAGATGAATAAACTAGTAGTTCTCCTATACAAATCCATATCTATCTTTGTATGGTTACACAGTAATATGGATCACACAGTAATATGGATCAGGCACTAAACTCTAAACACAAGCAAAGAATACTTCCATAATGCAACCATTAAAATTAAAATCACTGGAACAAGAAAAAGAGGAGTTGAGGTAGACCCCTCTTGCATGAATTGGACGATGGAGAGCATATTGTCCCATTTACCATCAATCACACACCAAGTCGCTGAGTCCAGCGGATTTAGTGGATAAAATTCATTGAATTTGATGAGAGGACGATAAAATTCATTTTAGTCCAGTGATTTTGTTCACATCGACATAAATTTCAATGATTTTAGTTTTGCAACAATGGTTTCCTTCAAAAATGACTTCCATCCTCTATTGGGAAAGTTCATTTTGTGGTGACTAGCGTTGTTACATGGACAACGTGCATGGTACAACAGTGGACACGAGAGCCCGTTCGTTGATGACAACTTAATTTCTTAACGATTTGGGTACAACATTAGCTCATGTCATTCCATAGTGACACAATGAGAGATCATGATTTGCTTCAGTGGCAGAGTTGGAGTTACGATAGTCTTATTGGGTTAAAAAATGAGTTTAATGGGGTAATATTTTATAAGCATAGTCTCGGACCTAGGATTAAAACTTATATTATACTTTGTTTTTTTTATTTGAATTTTAAACTTATTCAAATATCATCTATGATTTTATTGTTTTTTAATTTAATTTTAATTTATTTATTAGTTAATTGTAGAATTTAAATAATGTAACTATAGGTTTTTAATTTTTAATTATATGTCTAATATATATATGCATAATAATTTGATCACATATTTTGTACTAACAAATTTTATTCAAATTTCATTGTTACCGAATTTGAACTTGAACGAGGTGACTTAGATCACATCCCATATCATTATGTATCTAAATTCTTTCTCCTCACCACCTAATCCAATGATATGCTTTGATAGATTATTTGGTCTTATCCAAGCAAAGAAACTTTACCAAAAGGTTTCACTCACTTAATGAAAACTCCTCTACTCCTTCCTATGAAGAATCTTGGTAAACTAGTTTAACAATAGCCTACCTTTTTGGGTTCTTGCTAAATGAATTACTTGACCACTCATCATAAATAAACATCCCCTTCAACTCCAACATACAAGTGAGGATGGGTTGAAGAAATGATGTTGATAGTAAACCAAGTGATGAAGACACACAAATTCTCCACTCCCTGTCCTATAGGTTATAAATAGGGATCTCCTCCACTCCCCATTTTTTGTATTCTTTCATCCATGAACCCAAAATTCTTTTGGTGGACTTTGAATGCTACAATCATGGTCTTTACTTTGGGTATTTAGTAAAAAAACTTTGAATAAATATAATCATACATAAAGACTTTATGTTCATGGTGCATTTTCCAAAACGAAACCACTAATTTCTTCAACTATAAAGTTGTTTTGCAAGAAGTTAAAGTCATTATTCTGGTGTGATTTCATGTGTTTTTTCATACAGAGATGAAAAATAAGTTTATGTAAAAGGGTTCTCTACTTTGAGAATTTTGTAGTTCAATAAACCCCCTTCCTAAAAAACTGCATGACCATGTATTATACTAAAGAGAGGTGAAAATAGTATGACATGAAGCCCTTGAACCCAAAGTTGTCTTATTGTAGTAGCATATCCCTATGTTGGGATGTTAGTGCACTGGTTTTCTTATTTTTGAATTACCTTTGTGATTTGTGATTTGCGAGTGTATAAGAGTTCTGACATGTTTGCATACTAAGGATAGAAATAAAAAGGGGTATTAAAAATTCCACGAAAAAAATGGATACCTAGGATATCTGGTAAAAATAGAGGGTTTTAAAATTAAACATATGTATTGGGAGGGGGGTTAACAAAAGGATTTTAGGTATTTTTTTCAATATCTAGTGAAATTAGGGGTATTCTTTAATATCTCACGAATGAACATGCTATATCACAATTTCATTGAGTGAAGCCCTCGTGATCTTTCTTTCTCATCATCATTTTTCCCTCACAAATTATCTTCATCAATGAAAGTTATCTTTCTTTCTCGTCGAAATTTCGTTGACAAATTTTTTTCTTCGTTGATATATCGCTCGACAAAATTTTTTCTTCACGGATACATTGCTCATCAAAAGTTTTTCTTCATCGATACATCACTCGGCAAAAAAAATTCTCCGCTAATATATTGCTCGGTGAATTTTTTTTCTTCACTGACATATTGCTTAGGGAAAGTTTTTCTTTGCCAACACATCACTTGGAAAAAGTTTTTCTTCATCGATACATTGCTCAGCGAAATTTTTTCTTCACCAATACACCCTATATCGGCCACAAAAGACTTTTCTTCATCGACACTCTCGGTATTGGCTATAAAATTTATCTTTTTGGTGGCACTTTATCCCTAAATATTTTTATATTCAACGATACAAATTGTATCAGCCTTAAAAATTATTTTCTTCTTTGATACATGCTTTGTTGTGGAATTTTCCCGACCTTTAATTAGCCATTTTTTCATGTTTTCAAGCTCACGGTTGTTGTGAAAATCATGAAATTGGATCTCCAAGACAAGTTCGGTTGCTTAAGGGTCAAATCGACCCCTACAACAATAAACCCAATACCAACATGAGATTTTGCTGGGAAAACTCAAAATTTTCCCAAATTCCACACATATTATAGCTAGATTTTTCTGTAGCTGACCCTGTAGTCCCAATGTGGCAACCTTAAGCTCTGATACCAAATTGTGAAGAACCCAACCTATTAAAAATGGATTAATACACCCTAATGAAAATAAAACTTAACAAGGAGTAGCAAGCACAAAATTACTCATGCATCTAACAACAATTATAAAAATGGGAATGCAGCCATTCAAGCAAACACAACAATCAATAAACATTTTTACATAGTGGAAATAAACATAGAAAATACAACAAAAACTTATCTTTTAATGGGGAAACAACTATCCAATACAAGAGATCCATGCCTTATTTGTTGGGTATGTGTTATAGTCTTTGCACATTGCGCCGTGTGAGAGGGGGGGTTGTAGGGCCCCCCCTTGGAGGGTGCAGGGGCAGTACCCCTGAGAATTTTTTTCCTCGGGAAACGTGTCACATTTTTTCCTCGATTTTTGTGTCCATTGTTGGGCGATTTTTCGGCACATGGTTTTTATTGATGGTTTTCTATTTCCAGTTAAGGAATTAGGGTTGTTGACTAATCCAAGTCATTGAGTTAGGATTTTGGATGTCGTTGGCTCCTATGTGTATATTCTATTGTAAACAATGTATCAATATGAATGAATATAGAATATATTGGTTTTCTCGGTTTGTGTTTCCAGGGAAAAAAATTGTGTAATGTTTGTATTTGCCATTGTATCTTTTCTGTTCTTTTACTGAAAATTTGTTTGCAGTAAATATTTTACAAGGTTAAAATCTACATTCTTGTGGACTAATAGCGTCAGATTAGTCCACAAGAAGGAATGGATCTCTTATCCACTATCCACACACTCAATATCTCAATTCCTAGGTTTCTACTCCAACAACAATTCCAATATGCCAACTCTCTTTCCCCTCAGCTTTCACAACCCAAGGAATGTGATCTCCCTTCTATGCCAAGTAGTAAATTGGGCCTTCCCACTTCCCTCCATAGCTCCAATGCACATGGTGGTCCAAGAAATCTCATAGCTGAATACTCGATGAATTCTCAGTTGTTCCTTTGGAGTTCTCACAATGGGATTCTCAAGGATCTTGAGAAATTTCCTCCATAGGAAATTCAAATTACAACATACAACCTCATTCTCAACATTAATTTATAGCCCCCCCAGGTTGTTACAAGAAACCAATCTAATTTTCAACATTAAACTCAGCCCAACAAGTTGTCTTTCCATGGCTAGCATGGCTAGTGCTCTTTTCCAACATCCAACTCCTCTCTTGCTGCCCAAATTCAACATGTAAAAAATATCCCAAAAATGCACTCGAATTTCCTTTTCTTCTCATGCAAGCTTGACTCTCACATTTCTCGAAAAGTAGTTGTACTCAACCCATGTTGTCATAAATTAGCGAGATGACATTTCCCACCAACCACTCTTACATTCATTTAATATGTTTTTTGATAATTCTAAAGAGATAAACATTAATATGAAATGGCTTGGATTAATAAAAATGGGTAACCTCTTGAACCCCCTTCATCCCCCTCTCTTATGGAATCATAGCCATCCATCGTTATTGTCCCTATCATTTCGCAACTAGTGAATTACTTTTGATAATAATTACAATGTAAAGAATACATATCTTGACCCTCAACCACATTGATCTATGCATTCTCTTCAACCTAAACATATCGACTCACTAACCTAAATTGCAGTTACACAATTACATTATAATTTACGGGAATTAAAACTATGGATGTTATAGACTAGGTCAAATAAAAAAAGACATCCAATATGAAATTGTTCTATCTCCTAGCTCATTGTTTCACCCTACCAGAGAACATAAAAAAATATAATGAATTGGCGTTGCAAAGACTTGGAGATAAATCATTCTAACTTGGGTTTGTCCTACTCATTCCAAGCACAATATTTAGGGCATCCACACAAGAAATTGATTTCATTTGTTTTTAAGGATACCTCAATATACAACGATTAGATCCAAAGATATAGAAATAAAATTTAGATCCAAACCCTCTATATGCTAGTACCAAATGACATCTTTTGAAGATAAAGCTAGCATGAACAAAATCTAACCATTATATATATCATTGAATCCTAAGCAATCTAGACTAAACATATAAAAAGATAGATTCTAGATTGAAAAAATAAAATAAAAAGAGAACAAGAAAGGAAAAGACAATTTTTTGGGTTTTTGGTGGTTGAAGACAAGGATAGACTAATGTCTTCGAAGGGGCTATGGGGTCACTATACAAGTCTATATGAGGCTTAGGGTTTTAATATGAGATGATGTTGAAGGTACCTAAAGAGGATTACCTATCAAGTGTCACCGAGGGAAAATAGGGATTTTTAAGATTGGATGGGGGGATTGATCCACTAGGAAGTCTCTCCAAGTACTACTAAGGTGGTATCAAAGCATGGCCAACTACTAGGAGAACACCTTG
Organism: Picea sitchensis; assembly: GCA_010110895.2. Lineage (NCBI taxonomy): Eukaryota > Viridiplantae > Streptophyta > Pinopsida > Pinales > Pinaceae > Picea > Picea sitchensis. The sequence goes on from SNQJ01S0075933.1 coordinate 52,944, forward strand.
TAGCAGAGTTTTTCATGGAACCTCCTTGAAAAAATTATCCCTTATTTGTTTATAGCGAAGGCAGGCAGTCGGAGGTGTTTGCAGAGGTTTTTACATTGATGCGCTCGAAGACATAATGCACTAGTGCTAACAAAGTAAAGTGCATTGATAAAATTTATTAATATAAAATACTTATCTATCATTTTAATTTAAAAATAAATAAAAAGTAGCACATCGGGGCATCTATAATATTGGCGCACTGAAAAACAATAACATATATATATATATACCCAAAACTCCAATATATATAATAATATATATACAATATTGGAGTTTTTAAATATTTACCAAAAAATCCAAGTTCTGCGTTACAGGGGATAGAATGCACCAGTGTGCCCAACTATATGGTGCACCACAATAGGGTAAAATAAACAAAAAAGTGTATCGGTGCATTACCGAACGCATTGGTGTGTTTTACTGTCGGGTACACCTTGGTAGGGTAAAAAAAATTACCAAACCAATTTTCATTATCACATTTCCTTTTGTGCTTCCAACCTCTCACACAAGCTTCAATGCTCACCCTCCTACGACTTCCCTGTTTTCAGTGCTCTATAGTGTTACTTCCTCAGTGCTACTGTAGATTCCATACATTTTCCAATTTTGGAAAAAAGTCGAAAATTACATTTTTACTCTATGAATCAACCATGCCTTCTCAAGAAAGAAGAGGCCAGGTAATTTTTTTCGTACCTTGTTTTAATTTTCATTGGATTAAATTTAAAGTTGGCTTTATATTTAACATTATTTTCAATTTTTTTTTTTAAATTCTACGTGGTGCATTGCATGCATTCGGCTCGCCTCAGATGTGGTGCATCCTATGATTCATAGGAAACATCACAAAAAATTCATCTTATGAAATTATAGGAAACACCACATGTGGTGTATAAAATATTACCAAACACACCGTGAAACACTAAGCACCGCACACCTGAAAGTTGCATTTTTGGTTCCTCTATCTAAGAAGATATATTTTTTCGCATAATAAACCTACATGTGTGTTCTAATAACTTGAACACACCAATAGACGAGGCATCGCAAAACCAGTGTGTTATATGGAATAACCACACCAGTGAACCACATATAACCATGTGTAAAACTTATCATACCTATCCATTTAGTGACTAATGTAGCACAACTAGAAATACATATCAGGGCTCCAAGAAACATAGAGAACTAAACATACATGTGTACCTTAATGGTGCATTGTACTAAATAACACACATTGGTGCACCATATCGCACCACACGGATCATAATTAACGTTTTGGTGTGTTTAGTTAGTAATGTAGCATTGATGCACCATACAACATGGAGAACTATCGAAATTGTGAACATGGATCATTGAACTTAATGGTGCATATCAGTGCACTTAATGAAAAATGTAGCATCGGTGCGCCAAATAACATAGAGCACTGATATTGTGCTTATGTTCTGATAAAGTGCACAGTGCATGTTGCATATGGTTTATTAAAGGTGCACCAGTCACTTTACCACAATTTTTAGCAAAAACAATTTAATTTCAACTTTTGCTAAATACAAAATAGTTATATGTGTGTGTTTTAAAATTTCAATTTGTTTTATCTATATATATATATATATATATGTGTGTGTGTGTGTGCCTAAAAAGAATTGTATGTGAATTAGAGATGATGATGACGAGCGCAAGAGCATGAGTAGCATAAGTAGGTCAACAGTTTTAGTCCCTATTGTACCACAGACTCATTTACTTTTGAGGGATGTTGGCCTCCTCAAGTTTTATGAGGAGGATACATCCCTAAAGGGTAACTCTTTTTTTTTAGCAGTTGATCCATGACTGCGATCATGGTCAACACACATTCAGGGTCAGTCTTGATATATAGTATCATCCCATAGAGGAGGATATTTATGTTATCATTGGGTTGTCTAGGAGGGGGGAGGTTTATTCCTAGTTCCTTGATCTACCTCCCGACATTGTAGGAGAGAGCCAGCTAGCATATGTGTAGAGATATGTCAACCTGTACATTGTCCGTGCTTCAAACTTCCATGTTTCTAGTTGTTAGTTGCATATAGATTCATTAGGTGCAGAGGAGGTTAGGTGCCTATCCCTTATTGTCATGGCATTGACACACTTTACCTTCGATGGGAAGAATATTAGTTTCTCATTGATGTATTATGTAGATAGTTTAGCTCAAAGGCCCTGACTAATTAAGTGGCCAGAGAATTATTTTGTCAGTATCATTTCTCATTAGATCATTGTCGTGTTGTTTTTTATAGGAGTTTATTTTTTCCCATTTTTTTTGGATATGTTTACATTATTTTTTGATAAGTTTCATGATCCAGGTGGATATCGGTGGCCACCCACCTATTCCATAGGCTCAAAAAACAGTTTTCCATCTTGGTAGTTTTTTGGGTTCCAAATTTATGGGGCCATTTTGAGGCCCTAAATGACGTTTTTTGGGGATTTGCGGCCTAGGTGACTGCTAAAGGAACATATTTGTTCTAGTCAAAAATATTTCTTCTTGGTTAGACCTTTCCAACGGTGTATTGAGTGCCCCAAACGGAGATTGTATGAAAAAGTTACGCCCTTGGGAAGTTGACGTATCAGCTACCCCCATCGGGGCCCACAAACCTTTTGGATTTTCATCTTCTGGGGTTAGGGTTTTGGATTTTACTTATGTTAAAAATGCCTTTGGAGCCTCATTGTAACAATCCTCCTCTTACGAATGAGAGTATCTATAACATCTCTTCTTAGAGATAAGATTCCACCATTCTAGCGAGTCTTTCACTCTATATTTTTACAGTCTCTGTATATTTATTTCATTAATAGAAATCGTGTATTATGTATTTCTCTGTTTTTGGCAATATTTATGTGTATGTCATTGTAGTATCCCTGCTTCCATTTCGTTATAAAAAATAATATGGATCATTTCATGTCAATAGACCGACAATACCTCGTTTCCCTCATAGGCCTATGATTGATGCACTAATGGAAATGTGGGGGTAATTTTTTCTTAAGAAGGGCCAAGTGGAGTGGTTGTGTACTCCAATTGGTACATAGATATGTGATTTTTTGGATGGAGAGTACAATCATGTCCTTGATCTTGTACAGTACCCGTACATGGGAATGGATTAGAGAGGATGTTCGAACATCCTATTTACTACGAATGAGCCAACAAATGACAAAGGTAATATTATTTTTATGTTTTGATAAATCTAGTTGAATATTTTCTGGTTTTATTTAATGCACATGTAATTTATTATGAAATTTTGTTTCAATTATCTGATTATTGTTGCCTATTATTTTTCAAATATTGACACATATGTTGGGGACGAGCCTCCCCAACATGATGAAGAGATGGATGAGGTAGTTGAGAAACCTCCGGTACATAGAATTGACATTCCATGCAAGTTGGTTTGGAGAGTTTGAACTAAGGTGGTAGAATGCATATGTGGTCTTGTTACCATACAAGGAGCGACACATGTAAACATTAGAGAGATCTTATGGGTATCAGAGCTATCTACGATATGGTTGACCCTTCCTTATGACATGCCATCACTCATGTGTCATATTTTCGGTGTCACCAACCTCATTGAGAGGTTAAGGGATGCTAGTCCTCCACTAGACCAACTAGAATCTCCTCCACCACCTACTCCCCCTCCTCCTCATGTGTTACTAGTTGCACCATCCACTGATCCTCCTCCTCCACATGTGTCACAAACTGCACCATATTCCCTATCATCATCCTCCACATGTGTCACCAGCTACACCATCCACCGATCCTTCTTCTCCTCCACTTTTTTCATGTTTATATAACATCGGTTATGATATACCATCTACCTCTAGTAGCAAAGGCACCATTGATGCCTCTACCTCTAGTGGTGGACCTAGTTAGTAGTGTTACTTGACATGTTGATGCAGGAGCATCCTTATCCGCATTAAAAGGAGGACAAGCTGAAAGACAACACATCACCCAGTGCATGGTTGAAGCTGATTTGAACTATATGAAGGAGAGCGCACCTTTTTGAATTTTGAATTTTATGAAAATAAGTGTAATAAATGTATGGAGGCTGAGGACATCCCCAAAGATCCTTTCATATTGTAATCTCTTTAATGTATATATAGGAGGTACGGATCTCGAGCTTAGCTCTGATATGTTTTGTAAATGCTCATTAATATGACAGGAGAGCAGTAGGTAGGAAGGAGGGAAGGATTGAAAAGCCCCTTCATGTATATTATTATTTTCTTTGTTCATTTGTTGGGGGGGTCGCTCATTTTTTAATAGTTTTTATTGAGAGACAGAGAGAGAGCCATTGTTGTAGAGAACTAGCGAGAGAATTGTACATGTTTTGTTGAAGAATCAGTAGAGGACTGTCGGTATCTATGTATTTAATCACTTGAAAGAATAGAACATAGAAGTTTTGATCGAAATATTGGTTGTTGTTGTTACTGTGTTTATCTAAATGAATGGTAGGCTTTTTGTTCATTTAAATTATCTATTTATACTTGTTCTTATGTTTGAAAGTGCATTTTATGGTTAAATGTATGATTTTTGTGAAGTAAGAGTAAGTTTCAATTGTTTCTTTTCTGAGAACTCGTGCAGGAAGTAAACATTTTTCCGCAAGGAGTGCGTTGATAGAGTCAAGTTTAACTCAGAGAATCTCAGGAGAGATATTGTAGGACCTTTGATAGTAGCAGTGCAGAGTAAGCACATAGCCACACAAGGAGTGCACAGGCAGAATCATTTTTAGACTCATTGATGCAAGAGCATCACTCCACCTCAGCAAACATGCCAACACGCCAGCATACAAACATGCAATCGAGAAAGGGAGAGGCATTAAAAATCCCATTTTTTAATTTGAAATAATCCTATACAAATTTTTGTGGTGTAAGGTTGTAAATGCCACACCATGCCTTTGTCTAGGTAGTGGTTGGATTTCCTTAAAGGGTTTCTTGTAGCAGGCCCAGATCGTAGTCAGGTCTGGGTAAACATTTATGAAACTTCAATGTAATAGATGAGGTTAGGTGAGAGAGGACGAGCTCGCAGAGCCCCTCTTTAGTAAGGAGATCTTGTAGCAGATTTCGATAGGTAGAGAATGATAGAGAGGCCTTAAGAGGTCTTACAAGTTCCGAGAGAGAGCTTGAGAGAACTGGGGCTTTGTTACAGTTCGTTTTTTGTAATCATTTGTATAGACACGCAAAGATAATAGGAAATCCGTTTTTCCTGCATATTGTGTGTTTATGCGTATGTATTCTTTATATGTTTTTATGCATTTTCATGGTTTGAATGCGTAACTGGTGAAGTATTGCATGAGTTTCAATTATTTATCGTCTTTGAGTTCCTGAGTGCAAGGAGTGCACACACTCCACAAAGAGTGCGTTGACAGAGGTTTAACCTCAAGGGAAAGCTCGGGAGGGATATCGTTGAACCTTCATCAGCGGAAGTGAAAGCAGTGAACAGGAAGAGATCTGTATCAAGTTCAAAGAGAACCAGAGTTATTGAGGACTCTGTAGAGCTCTACTAGGTGGGCATTGAGCCGGTGCAAGTGTGCACAGAAGAACTCTGTGTTGATTTCGGTAAGAAACAGAGTCATTGAATACTTTGTAAGGAAAATCTTTGCAAGGTGTCAATCGAGCCAGAAGAACGCCAGGAAGGCGAGAAGTATTTATTGCCCAAGAAATCCTTTAGATTCTGATTTTGACGAAATCCCAAGGATGCAAGGTGTGTGTGGGAGGTCACAATCTTTGAGGATATGAAGCTCGAAAGGGATAACGTAGAAGGCGCATAAGAGTCGGACTTGTTCTAAGTCTTAAATCTGAAAGGAGGGATAATGCTACAAGAGAAAAGCGAGACTAAGGGTTGGGTTCGCAGGAGAAAGTTCAAATACCGAAATCTTTGAACACTTACGAAATCTTGCAAGTCAGAAGAAGGTAAAATCTCAGGAGGAGGAGAGACAACAGTCATCAGATCAATTGTGGGAAGGAACCTATACCATTAGATCTACATCCAGCAAATGAAAGGAAGCGCAAAGGGAAGGACATATATCATCCATTAGATCTGAGTGCAGAATATCGACAACCATCTAATCGGAGGAAGGTGCACGAGTCTTAACGCTCGTATGCACAAGAGAGAGAACATCTCAAGGTTTGAAACTTGATATTTCCGTAGCGCGAAGAGCCGAAGGGCCAGAACAAATCTAGACCATTGGATCTAGAGGGGATACATGTCAACGGACCGAGATATACAGAAGGAGGTGGAGGTTGGAGTGTTGAAACAGCCGAAGCCCGAAGAGCCGAAGAGTCGAGATTTGCTGATTTGTGAGGGGACACTTGTCACCAGATCGCGAGCTCCGGGGAGAGTTACATTGTAGTTTCAGTTTGAGAACTGAAATAGTTGAAGTCCGAAGAGCCTAAGTAGTTCTAAGTTGTCAGATCATCTGAAGTGGGTTTAAGCCATAGGACGAGGAGAGGAGACCTGGTGAAGATCTGAAAACCACGGGTAAAGTCCCGAAGTGATTTGTAGCCATTAGATCAAGAGGAGATGTGGCATAGATCCATGCACTCCAGGTAAAGACCCCAAGTAAAATTCAACCATTAATTCGAGGAGGAGATGCGCGATAGAGGATTATCAACTCTGGATAAAAGCAATAGGGAGGCAGGAGTTTGACATTTGAGATTTCCAAAGCCTAGAAATCCGAAGCGACGAAATTCGTCGATGTGAAGGAGGACACATGGTGCTAGATCTAGAGCTCCGAAAGAAAATGAAGGAGGGAAAGTCCGAAGACCCAGAGATGATCTTGATCATTGATCGAGAAGGGAGTCTGAGGACCATTGATCTAGTTGAGGAGTTCAAAGTCACATGCAAAGAGGGAGCTTAGCAAAGGGATCTTGTGAAAGTTGAGAATCGAGATTCCCGAAGGCCAGACTCACGGAGGAGATCCTAGTCGTAGATTCAAGGGGACAGGTGGCAACATATCTTCCACTCCAGTAGTTTTTCATATAGAGGAGAATGGAGTTGAGAGTTGAAAATCCTGGAGGCCATAAAGGCATATTCAACAACATTCATTGATTCGAGCAGACTACGTGTCGACAGATCATGGAGGTCTGGGGAGACGCGTGGAAGGAGGAAAGAAGGAAGGAACATAGATTGATAGTAGACGTTGATTGCAAGCAATGTCAAAGGAGAAGAGATCAATGAAAATAAGGGATTGTGGGGCTAGGACATGCTCAGACGATAATATTCCTTGAGCGGGCCGCAATTTCAACCACTGTTTTAGTGACGGGGTACGTGTCAGCATGAGAAGGATTGTGGGGCAAAAATTGGGTTGGTTGGAAACCACTCTTGCCCATGCTCATAGTCACACGTTAGCACAAGGGCACGACCCAGAGACATATGAAGAAGGGGATAGTGAAAAGGATCTAGTGCCCGTGAACTGAAGAGCGCTAGAACGCGTAGACAGTGGGTGCAGGTGTCACAGGACCAAGGCCAAACGAAGGAAAGGGGTCTATTTATAATTGTTCTGGGTTCATTTAGGAACTTGAAGAGTCATTACGACTCAACTATTGGAATGATATAGAGACTGGGAGGTCACAGAACCCCAGGAAGGAGGGGGTTGCATCAGGTGGTATCATAGCTGATACTTTTGTCTGTATATTTCAGGCAAAAGAGGAAGAGGAGGAGGTTGTTATTTTTTCTTACAAACAATAGACAAAGGAGAGATGGTGAAAGGAGATGACCTGATAACATCAGGTGGTATCATAAACAAGAGTTTTCTTGTAGAAAATAAGTGAAAGGAGGGCAGAGTATTGATGCTCTGTAAGAAGGTTGTTGCATGGATGCAACAACAAAATTTTAAATAGTCAGGTGAGATGTAAAAGAAGACGGAGGTGCTCTTGGATGAAGAGTAATCCATAGACTTTCCAGGAGGGCAGGAAGGAGGTGGAAATGGCTACTGAAGGCCATGGATGTGGTCGAAGAGAAGGTTGCAAGAAGAAATGCAATTCAGGGATGGATCTAGAGTTCAATCAGATAAAAGAAAAAATGCAGAAGCTTGCATTTAAAATGCAGTAGGATGCAAAAGTGCATTGGGTGTACGAGTGGCCCATGAAGAAGAAGGTGAAGTGGCCAGTAAAGAAATTGTTGGCTAGGGAACAAAAAAATTTGATGAGAGTGTGGTTGAGGCATGCTGAAAACCTCAGTGACATAGAGGAGGAACTGATTCACATCTGTGAACCAGAGACTGGGAGAAATATCAGTGACGAGGAGGAGAAGAGGTCAGATGAAGATCTCGTAAACTGCTAAGCGGGCACAAATGGAATTTCAAGTTTCCAGGTGGGTAATGGAAAGAGACCAGGTGGAGGTATTGTATACTGCTAGAGGAGTAGTGCCAAAAGTTCATATTACCAAGTGGGCAATGAAATGGGATCGGTTGATGTCATAGACTGCCAGGTGGGTAGTAGAGAATTCCCAAATTTCCAGGTGGGCAGGGAGAAGGAGATGAGACTGTCTGAAAGTATTGGGAGCTTAGAAGTGAGTTCATGTCAGTGAGGAGTGTTGATAGATGGAGATTCATGTGGACTTGCAGACCATGTGAATGAAGATGATGACAAGTTACAAAATTTCACCATCCAGGAAGAGGATCAGAGAGGCATTTTGTTTATTGGAGGGATCAAGATATTCCTACCGAACAGCCAGGTAGAAGACAGTGCACATGATGAAAGTGCAACAAAATAAGAAGGAAATACAATAGTGACAGTCATAGAAGAAGAAGAGAAGGAGCAGACACTAACATTTTTCCCAGCAAAAGGAGAAGGGCATTCAATCGAATTGCTCAAAATTTCCAGCTAGGAAGATGAACAAGAAATGAATGCAACATTGGAGCTTGCAGTAGAAGAGGAAGCAGACAGCATGGACTTTGCTGATATGTATGATGAATTGGAAGCCCAAGAGAGAAGGGTAATGGTTAAAATCTTCCACATCCAACAGGTCAAGTTGGAGACAGATGGAGAAACATACCAACCAGAGGAACGGTTGGGGAGAGTTGGAGAAATACAACATGAGAGGAGCTGACAGAAATCAATATGTCAGAAGAGGAAGCTGATCAGAAGCTTGATGATGAGACTCTAAAATTGAAGTTTGCAGCAGAGCGACAACTCGATGCCACAAGGGGATATAAAGACAGCATGGGAGATCGTGTAGATCTGCCCACTAATAAGAAGGAAGAGTTGCAGCTGAGAAGACTGCATAAGAAGAGCCAACCACTGGAGAAACTAGATAGGGCGATAGAAGAGATTAGGAATCTAATGTTGAGGTCAACAGAAGAAGTCAACAAAAAGGATCTGAGCAGAGGAGAGCCTACCATAGCAGTAGGGAAGAAACAGAAGAGGAAAAAGAAGCAACAACAACAACAACATAGCTGAAGAGGAAGAAGAGGACAACTCCATAAGAGAATTTGGGATCCAGGTGGATTTCAACACTAGAGAAGAGGAGCTCATGAGTAGGAGCTTATGTTTTCCCAGGAGGGGAGTATGATGAAGGAGCATCACTCCACCTCATCAAACTCACCATCACACAAACGCGCAATGGAGAAAGGGAGAGGCATTAAACCTCCCATTTTTTAAATTTGAAATAATCCTATACAGATTTTTGTGTTGTAAGGTTGTAAATGTCATGCCATGCCTTTGTACATATAGTGGTTGGATTTACTTAAAGGGTATCTTGTAGCAGACCCAGATCGTAGTCAGGTATGGGTAAACATTTATGAAACTTCAATGTAATAGATAAGGTTAGGTGAGAGAGGACGAGCTCGCAGAGCCCTTGTTTAGTAAGGAGATCTTGTAGAAGATTTCAATAAGCAGAGAATGATAGAGAGGCCATAGGAGGTCTTAGAAGTTATGAGAGAGAGATTGAGAGAAATGGGGCTTTTTTACAGTCTAGTTTTTTTAATCATCTGTATAGACACACAAAGATAATCAAAAATAATTTTTTTCTGCATATAGTGTGTTTATGCGTATGTATGCTTTATATGTTTTTATGCATTTTCATGGTTTGAATGCGTAACTGGTGAAGTATTGCATGAGTTTCAATTGTTTCTCGTCTTTGAGTTCCTGAGTGCAAGGAGTGTGTACAATCTGCAAAGAGTGCGTTGATAGAGGTTTAACCTCAAGGGAAATCTCAAGAGGTATATTGTTGAACCTTCATCACCGGAAGTGCAAGGAGTGCACAGAAAGAACTTTGTATCGAGTTCAGAGAGAACCAGAGTTACTGAGGACTCTATAGAGATCTACAAGGTGGGCATTGAGTCGATGCAAGTGTGCATAGAAGAACTCTATGTTGAGTTTGGTAAGAAACAAAGTCATTGAATACTCTGTAAGGAAAAACTCTGCAATGTGTGCATCGAAAAAAAGAACACCTAGAGGGAAAAAATTATTTCTTGTCCAAGAAATCCTTCGGATTCTAAGTTTGACGAAATCCCGAGGATGCAAGGTGTGTGTGGGAGGTCGAAATATTCGAGGAGATCAAGCTCAGAAGGGATAACACAGAAGGTTCATAAGATTCATTCTTGTTCTAAGTCCTAAAGCTCAAAGGAGGGATAATGCTACAAGAGCGAAGTGAGACCAAGAGTTGGGTTCATAGGAGAAAGTTCAAAGACCGAAAGCTTTGAACACTTACAAAATATTCCAAGTTGGAAGAAGGTGAAAGCTCAGGAGGAGGAGCCATAGCAGTCGTCAGATCGGTTGTGGGAAGGACCATTATATCTACGTCCAACAAATGAAAGGAAGCACAAAGGGAAGGACAAATCTCATCCATTAGATCTGAGCGCAGAAGAGTGTCGGCCCTTAACCGAGTTTTGAAGTTACTTGGTCATATTTGACCATTTTGGGGACTTCGAGAGCTTGTCGAAGATGAACGCCAGACAAAGCAGAGATCAAGGGATCTCGACCCACTTTCGGGTCCCTTTTTGGGCTTTGGTACAATGTAATGGGAAAGGGATGTTGGATCGTGGGTTTACCCACGTTTAGGCCCACTTTTTTAATGTATAAATAAACATCTAGGCATCTAGTAGAAGAGGATTGTATTGTATCTATGTGATATAGGCTAAGTGACAAGAAGGGATCTATATGATTGAGAGTTTTGTGCATTCTATATAGACTTGCAGAGCTTAGTGCAAGTCCCTGTGTGAAAATATAGGAGGTTGTGTGCTGAAAGGCAAGGAAGAAGGATCTAGCGGGTTGTGCAGATCTTCTGTCCTTTGTGAAGTAAGGGTTTCTATGGATTTGTGCTTGTAACCGATTGGCCGATGACAATAAAGAAGAAGAGTTGGTGGATGTAGCCCTAGGGTGGGGGCGAACCACGTAAATCTGTGTGTTATGCTTTGTGCCTTGACTTGTTGTGCTTATCTCTACTTTTGCTAAGTGCTTCGATATATTTAGATGGATATATTTATGCTTTGTGCTTATTAGATGTGTATGAATAACGGATCTGATATGTATGAATATGCTTAGTGTTGATCTACTGAATCTAATATGTTTTATTGTTACTAAGTACTAAGATACCTTAGATCTAAGTGAATGTTGTGATGCTCTGTGCTATTTGTGAAGTATAATAAGGACTGAATATTGATGAATGATCGATGCTAAGTGCTTTATAAGCAATATAATCACAGATTTGTGTCCCAACTAAGGTTGTAGACACCTGAGTCTTGAAACCACCCCTACCTCTACCTTGGGTGAGACTTCATCTGCTTCACAGGTGTTGCTGAAAGGGCCGGTAGTTAGGGTTTTGTTGGTACTCTCTTGTAGCGTTGAACCCTGGTGTTGTGGGTGGGAAATCCATCCTATGGACTAGCACTAAGGGTTTTATCATGCAAGCAGAAATGACCTAAAGATTCTTACTTTTTACCATCATCCCATGCCTAAACCCCCATTACTCATATGTAAATACAAGGCTCAAGAGATTAAGTTGACATACCTTATTTTTCGTGTTTGATGTTGATCCTTTTCGCGCTTGGTCGTTCTTTGACTACAACTCTCCTCCCAATGCTGACCTGCATTCACTAAAGAAAAAAAAACAACTCCACATGCATTTGATCTATGAACTAATGGGTTAGAGATTTAATCAATCATACAATCAATATTCCAATAATGACAATCTCATATAGCGGGACGGGAAAATAAATTCTTTTATTAACTTCACAATGATACCTTACAATGATAAAGTTGGCTACTGCTCCTCGATCTTGGTCCTGGGCTCTTCTTCCACTGTCTTCCAACTGCTTTTCTCTATACTCCTCTTATCACAAGGATGGCTAAAGGTTGGGACAAAGGGAATGCTTAATCGGGTATAGTTTCTTTACTAT
>SNQJ01S0075933.1:65344-78973 GCA_010110895.2 Picea sitchensis
GGTATTTGGTTGAGTGACCGACCATGCATGACCGAAAGGTTTAGTTAACTTACCCAAAGTTGTGTGTTCCATTACCAACTTTCCTTTTTCCGTGCTTTTGTAGGTACACGCGGGTTGTCTTGGGTCAGCTAGCATGTACACGCGTGCGGTAATGAAGCAGGGTGTGTGGGGCTTTATAAAAGGGGTTTTTAAGAAGAGTTGTTCAGTAGTGTTTTGGAAAAGAAGGAATCTGAGATGGCCTAAGGCCAGGTAAGCATGTTTGTTGCAAATTACGGTTATAACACCTGGGTTTGCCCCTGTGCCAACAAATGGATCTATTTTCGGGCCCTGAAACTGTGATTGTTGGGAACTGAGGAAGAAGAAGCTTTGTGCAAAGATTCACCCTGAAAATATGGAAGTTATGTGAGTGGATTTGTTTCCTAGTGCGCAGTAATCCACATGATCTGAAAAGATCTATGCTAAATAAGGAAGGACAGATCTGAAGAAACGAAGCAATATCTTAACGCTTTGTGCTCTAAGAAAAAGTGGAAGTTTCTAAAGAAAAGAAGTCAGATCTGCAGAAAAGAGGTAAGATATGTAAGCTCTATGCTCTGATAAAGGTAAGAATAGTTAAAATTTCTTAGATCTGGAAGCTTTGTGCTTTGTATAAGTAAAATAAGTGGAAATTTTTGTTTCTAGAGTATGGATCTAGGTGTGTTTGATAGATTCTATCCTAGCTTGAAAACTGGGGCTCTGATATGTGAAAGAAAGCTTGATATGAATAGATCTAATAAGTACAGTGATAGATATGTTATACCTATGCATAGAAAGAATGTTTGGACTAACAAATGGATGCAGGATCCTAGAAATAATTTTTTGTAGACTAGCTACCATGATCCTAGTGCGCAGTACAAAAGAGGTTGGGGATCATTTAAAAGGAAGAGATGATTAACCCTATGTTACAGTTGCAGAAGACCGGGACATCTTGCTAAGGAATGCCCTGGTGGAAGATCTAGTTGCCTATGTTGCAAAGCTTGGGACCATGAAGTATTGGATTTCCCTAGAATGATTGCTAATCTTGAAAGAATGAATATGAATGAAGAAAACCCTAAGGCAGATCCATAAATAGTAGAACCACAATAAGAATCAGAGAAGGTATTGTTGCAAATGAAAGACACCTTGAATGATCACTGAGATGTTAGGCTACTAGAGATCTTTAAAGAAAAAGAATGCATTGAAGCAAGAATAGGAAACTTCAACATTGACTCTATCCTTGATGAAGAAACACCAGTGAACATTATGCCAGAGAGAACTTGGGAAGCTATAGGAAGGCCTGCTATGATCCCTTCATTAAGAGGAATAGGGTTATTCAGAGGGAAACTGGTAAACCTATGTGGGAGGCTCACTCAGATACCTATGAATGTCAATGGAACTTTGATAGAAGAAGATATTGAGATTATCAAGTTTATTGAGGACAACGTCCTGTTTACTATGTTACTTGGAAAACCTTGGATTGAAAGAGATCAAACCAGAAAGAAGGAAGAAGAAGAAGTCTTAGAACAACAGAGACAAGAGTTAAAAGATTTCATGACCAAAAGGATTGCGCAGTTGATTGAAGAACAGGAGAACAGATCGAAGTTATTTGACACTAGAAGCCCAGATGTCAAAGTTGCAAGAACATTAGAGGACTCACAGAAGATTGAAGTATATGTCTCAGATATAGAAGAAGTATTTCCCCTGAGTCTTAGGAGACAATCTCAGCAGCATGAAGTGACTATGTCCAAGGAAAATAAGAATCAGAATGGGAAAAGAACCACTGAGACGAAGCTCGCGGGGAAGAAGGATAGAAAGCTGAGTAAGAAGAAGGCTAAGATTGAAAGGTTACAGCAGGTTCCTGAGGGTACCTCGCAAAAGGAAAACTTGCAGAATTTGAACTTCATCGAGATATCAGAACAACGATATAGGCCACTTCGTTGTGGCAAAGCAATATATCCGTTAGAGAACGATATATCCATTCGAATGTTGCTCCGAACATATTTAAAATCATTGATGTCTCATCACTGGACCATCAGAACGTGCCATAATGGACAGGACACGAATTAATGAGGCTCATACCATTGCAAAGAAAATCGTTGCCAATATCGCCTATTTATCTCATCGCGCCATGCTCGAAGAACACTTTTTCCAACTGAGAATTTGAAGCCCGCAGAATAGCAAGTGTATATAGTGATCATCACGCCCTCGTTGTTCATTCCTGAACAGTGTCTGAGATCATTGTGACCCCGATAATTTATCTTGAGCGTGTATTTCTGAAGAGCTTAGTACACTTGAAGAATCTGTGAAGGAAGTACTCACTGATCTCAAGACCGAGAAAGTCATGTTAGAAAGAAGGATGTTTGCAGGTGTGTAAGAATCATCAACAGGAGGAGTCCAAGCTTCTCCGTCGACTGCTCACAGATAAGGAACTTCCAGAACCACGACAAAGGCAAGAACGAAGCACAGAGACGACATTGAGAACACCAAGTTGATTCTAAGCATTCTACCTACCTACCTACCCCCTCTAAGTGGTGCCATCAACCGAGACAATGTGCCCAAAGATTTTGACTATGATTTTGTCACGGCGTACCTCCCGAAAGGGATATGCACAGTTCAAGCCGACCAGGATAAGCTCGCAGCATTGAAGTTCAGTGACTTCAACCTTGGCGACAGGAAGGCTTACAGCATGCTCACCCCGCACAAGTATTTGACCAGGACTAAAGGAAATAATTCAAAGATTATCCCGCATCCATGGACCCAAAATCTCGCGCAGTCCACACTGCTCAATGTGATGAAGATCTCACACTTCGGTCGACACCAAGAAGTAAACGCATGCGTGAAATTGTTGTTGTCTTGCTACCATAGAGGTTACTTATGGTTGAATTGTCACATCACTGTGGATCCGACCTTGATCAATCAGATCATAGGGATGAGCATGCAGGGCTCTAACCCACAAGATTTTTACCCTGGAAAGACCTCAAATCAAGTATTAGTGTAGAGAATCAAAGAGACTTATGGAGATGTCGAGAAGGGAACGTGAGGTTACAAGGTAACCTCTATCCAGAACGGTGCAGTGCGCCTCGCATGTTAGCTGATCATAGGCAAGATAGTTTGCAAGAACCAACCCACCCAAGTGACTGGATTTGTAGTTGACCTCACAAGAAAGTGCACGGAGGGACTACAGATGAATTGGGCGCAGTACCTTGTAAACCAATTGGAGCTTGATTGCAGAGAAGCACAATACTAAGGGCATGCATTCCACTTTAGCTAGCTTCTCATCCTAATCGCATTCATTACATGGGAAATGTCAGAAGGTGCGACCTTCCTCGACATCAAGCCCTTCGAACCTTTGGCCGCGAAGTTCAGTACCTTCTGGTACTCTAATGATATGGACAAGTAGTGGAAATCCAATGTTGTCTTCCATACTTACTACAACCAGTTGAAACAAGCCATCCAGTCCGAGCCTCGGATGACCCCGAATACCCTCCACAAGTTTCATCCCTTAATGAAGTTTAGCGCAGATCACCACTTCATTTATATAACAATACACATTGATGAGCACAAGCAACAGTTGCAGTCATATTACTAGCTAATAGAGGAATACTTAGAGGAAATCACTAAGGAATGGTCGACAGACCTCCTTATTCTAGAAAACCCTATAGATTTTTCCGACGTAGATATCCCAGAAGCTGCGCAGGATACACCCGGACCAAGCAAGTCAAAGAAGCCTGAAGAGGTTCATGAGGTAGACAACACATTTGTGAGGAATGCATCCATTTCACTAGACGAAGGCAGTGATGGCGAAGAGATTGAAGGTGCAGAAATTGAACAACAGAAAGGTGAAGTAGCACCACCTAGGGATGAAGAACACTCATCGAAGAAACGAAAGGTTTCACCTCCGAAATATTTCTCCCGGAAGAAACCTAGAACCCCTGTAACCAAGATGCAGACTACCCTCACATTGGATGATTTTAATTTCATCATTGCAGCTGTGAACGATGCTTCACATGAGGTATTAGAGAAGAAGAAGGCGAAGCAGGAGTAGATGTATAATTGTATCGAGGTTGAACTCCAAGGAGTGCAACAGGCACTCCAGTCTAGCCGCACAGTCTCCACTGTGCCTCTGACAGTAGGAACAGTAGAACCAGGAGATGAGCCATCCTAATTGCACCAGATCACCGATAAAGTTGAAGCTCGCCTTTGACGAGCTCAGGAAGAGACAATGCAAGCCATCTAGGCTTTGACATAGGTACATGGAGTACTTGTCGAGCAACATAGTGCTGTCGAATGAGAAAAATTTTCTCTTCAAGCACGGTGGGACAAAGAGAAAGCAGAGATACAACAGAGCAAGGAGCAGTTGATCATAGAGCAGCTAGAAGTAAAGGAACTGGTCAACATAGCACTTTGCTCTGTGACCGTCATAGAAGTGAGAGCTAAAGAACAAATTCCAAAGCAGGTGGCACAACTTGAAGAAGTGATCCAGCAACGCATCACAGATCTGGAACTTCATACTGTGCCCGAGATCCCTCAAGAAATCAGAGACCTAAGAGAGGCAATTGCTCGCAGTGCAGTTGGTAGAATAAAATCCCTTGCGTTGGAGTGCAAGAAGCTGAGCTCTAGGAGCGCTCAGACTTACGAAAACCTCACGAAGAATCTAGAGTTACAAGCGTTGGAGTCACGGCTCCAAGAAGAAAAGCAACATGCAGATATGTTACAGGTGTAGCTAAAGGCCTTGTCACCAGTCGAAAGGATGAAGAGGTTTCCAGAGAAACTCACAACCCAACAATAGATCCACATGATCCAGACCAAAGTGATGGAAGTCTCTCAATGAATTCAACCAGTGCAAGAGAAGGCATGTCAACTGTTCACTGAAGTTGAAAGCCAAGGAGTAGAACTTGAACAAGTTGTGAGTGCAGCAAAACAATGCCTAGAAGGACCAGTTAATGATGCACTCATCTAGGAGTTCATTAAGAAAGAGGTAGTAGAATTGCAGCAGGTTGAAGTAGCTTGAGCTAAGATCGAGGTGTTCGAGGTAGAATTTCTCAAACCATAGTGACTCGGGACGAGTCACATGTGAGTGTTGGGGGCATGTTGGCCCTTGACCAAGTTTTGAAGTTACTTGGTCATATTTGACCATTTTTGGGACTTCGACAGCCTGTTGAAGATGGAGCACCAGGAAAAGCATAGATCAAGGGATCTTAGCCCACTTTCAGGTCCCTTTTTGGGTTTTGAGACAATGTAATGGGAAAGGGATGTCGGCCCATGGGTTTACCCACGTTTAGGCCCACTTTTGTAATGTATAAATAAACATCTAGGAATCTAGTAGAAGAGGATTGTATTGTATCTATGTGATATAGGCTAAGTGTCAAGAAGGGATCTGTGTGATCAAGAGTTTTGTGAATTTTGTATAGACTTGTAGAGCTTAGTGCAAGTCCCTGTGTGAAGATATAGGAGGCGGTTGCTCCAGGGTGGGGGTGAACCACGTAAATCTATGTGTTATGCTTTGTGCGTTGACTTGTTGTTCTTATATCTACTTTTGCTAAGTGCTTCGATATATTTAGATGGATATATGTATGCTTTGTGCTTATTAGATGTGTATGAATAGCGGATCTGATATGTATGAATATGCTTAGTGTTGATCTACTGAATCTAATCTATTTTACTATTACTAAGTACTAAGATACCTTAGATCTAAGTGAATGTTGTGATGCTTTGTGCTATCTATGAAGTATAATAAGGATTGAATATTGATGAATGATCGATGCTAAGTGCTCTATAAGAGATATAATCACATATCTGTGTCCCATCTAAGGTTGCAGACACCTAAGTCTTGCAACCACCCCTGCCTCTACCTCAGGTGAGACTTCATCTGCTTCACAAGTGTTGCCGAAAGGGCTGATAGTTAGGGTTTTGTTGGTGCGCTCTTGTAGCATTGAACCCTGGGTTTGCCCCTGTGCCAACAAAGATCTACATTCGTCTGATCGAAGGAAGGCACATGAGTCTCAACGCTCATATGCACAAGAGAGAGAACATCTCAAGGTTTGAAACTTGATATTTTTGAAATGCGGATAGCCGAAGGGCTGGAATGAATCTGGATCATTGGATCTAGAGGGGATACATGTCAACGCACTGGGAGATCCAAAAGGAGGCAGAGGTTGAAGTGTTGAAACAACCGAACCTCGAAGAGCCGAAGAGTCGAGAGTCGTCGATCTGTGAGGGGACACTTGTCACCAGATCGCGAGCTCCGGGGAGAGTTTCATTGTAGTTTTAGTTTGAGAATTGAAATAGCCGAAGTCCAAAGAGCCAAAGTAGCTATGAGTCATCAAATCATCTGAAGTGAATTTGAGTCGTAGGATGAGGAGAGGAGATGTGGCAAATATCTGAGCACCCCGGGTAAAGTCCCGAAGTGATCTGTAGCCATCATATCAAGAGGAGACGTGGCATAGATCCATGCACTCTGGGTAAAGACCCGAAGTAAAATTCAACCATTAATTTGAGGAGGCGACATGTGGCAGAGGATTATGAACTTCAGATAAAAGAAATAGGGAGGTAGGAGTTTTACATTTGATATTTCCAAAGCCCAAAAATCCGAAGCGACGAAAGCCGTCGATGTGAAGGAGGACATGCGGTGCCAGATCCAGAGCTCTAGAAGAAAATGGAAGAGGGAAAGTCCAAAGACCCAGAGAATATCTTGATATTTGATCGAGAAGGGAGTCCAAGGACCGTTGATCTGGTTGAGGATTCCAGAGTCACATGCAAAGAGGGAGCTTAGCAAAGTTGAGAATAGAGATTCCCGAAGGCTGGACTCACGGAGGAGATCCTGGCCATAGAATCAAGGGGATAGGTGGCAAAAGATATTCCACTCCAGGATATTGTCATATAGAGGAGAGTGGAGTTGAGATTTGAAACTCCCGAAGGCCAGAAATGTGAAGTCAACATCAACCATTGTTTCGAGCGGACTACGTGTCGACAAATCATGGAGGTCTGGGGAGACACATGGAAGGAGGAAAGAAGAGCAGAACATAGATTGATAGCGACCGTTGATCGCAAGCAACGCCAAAGGATAAGATATCGATGAACATAAGGGATTGTGAGGCCAAGACATGCTCGGACAATAATATTCCTTGAGTGGGTCGCAATTTCAACCACTGTTTTAGTGATGGGGTACGTGTCAACACGAGAAGGATTACTGGGTGAAACGTGGTTTGGTTGGAAACCACTCTTGCCCACGCCCACAATCACACATTAGCACAAGGGCATGACCCAGGAACATATGAATAAGGGACTAGTGAAAATGAGCTAGCACCCGTGAAATGAAGAGCACTAGAACGCACAGACAGTGGGTGCGAGTGTCATAGGACTTGCACCAAACGAAGGAAAGGGGCCTACGTATAATTGTTCTGGGTTCATTCAGGAACCTGAAGAGTCATTATGACTCAACTATTGAAATGATCTAGAGACTGGGAGGTCGCATAACCCCAAGAAGGAGGGGGGTTGCATCACTCACTATTCAGAGAAAGGTATTCAAGTGTTGCAAAGTTTCAAGACTCCAAGTCGGGTGCCCAAGAATTTAAAAACCTTAGAGAAAAAAGCTGAGGAGAGATAGCTACCATCGACATCAGGGAAGGAAACTTAAGAAATTACTAAGCCCAAAACTTTTATAGTACTGGAGGAATGAACGGAGGGTAGTTTGAGGTCTCATATACCTCAAAAGTTAAGCTCATGAGGGAAAGTGACTAGAATCCTTTAAGGGGAAGGATATTCAAGAGGAAGGGAACTAGTCTAGCATCCAGAACTTTTGAAGCCCCGAAGAGAGATAGATCGTCGGATCCAGGGAGGGCACGTGGTGCCAGATCCTCACTTTCGAGGAGAGGCACTCTGGGGAAAAGTTCGTTTAATGAAACAGAAAGTCCCGAAGATTGAAGGAAAATCCCATCGTGACCTTCGATATTGGAGCAAACACATGTCAGAGATTCATGCATTTGGAGGAAGGGCCCTTTAGGAAAAATCTTGTGAAATGGTGTAAGAACTTTTGAAGCTCGAAGGCCAAATTTCAACACAGACATTGATCATGGAAAAGATACATGTCGAAATATTGTGTACTCGTAGGTAGAGTACTTCGGGAGAAAGGAAAGAGGGAACATTGACCCAAAGTCACCCGAAGCTCTTGAGGTGGTACACATATCAACCATCGATTTGAAGGGGGGAACGTGGAGCCTGATCCATAGATTAAGCTACAGGAAACTTTGAGAGTTTGAAATAGTGTTTGACGCCAGAAATTTCAAACCTTGAAAGCTTAGCACCTTCAGGTTAAGTCTCAGGTCATAGCCGAGGTCATATGAAGGAGAGGGCCTAGCGGAGGGGGGTTAGCACTTGTCTTGTAAATTTTTAAAAAAGAAAAAAAAACCGTCGAGGAGAAAACCCGTGGGTCTATTGCTTAGACCTATGGTTGGAATTGGGGGCCTGTGTATATGTTTTTGGGAGATTAGCATGAGCCCAAGAGTCAACTCAACTCCAAATTGATCGATCCTTGACCGGGAGGTCGAGCAGACCCTGGGAGGAGCAGGGGGGTTTGCGTCAAGTGGTATTAGAGACAAAGTTTTTTTTTTAAGCTCTGTGTGGAGAAATATCAGCACCATGCCGCCAAGAAGACACATGGGCAGACTTGTAGCCAATCCAGTGATGGAGGAAGAAATGAGGAGACTTTGTGTAAGGATAGATGTCATTGATACTTCACAGAGGAGAGCAACAGATGAAAGTGACATCAATGAGGTTTAAAGTGAAGAGAGGGAGGCTGAAGGAGCTGTAGGAGAAGATGTTGTAGAAGAACGCTTACTAAAATTTGTTGTCAAATTGGGAGCCAGAGAAAAAATATAAATCCCAATGTTCGAAGGTAATTTAGATGTGGAAGAATTACTGGAATGGATAAGAGCAATGGACAAATACTTTGACTATGAAGAATTTGATGATGAGAAGAAAGTAAAACATGTTTTTACAAGGTTAAAAGGGCATGCAACACTGTGGTGGGATCAATTGCAGGTTGATAGGAGAAGCAAAGGAAAACAAAAAATTAAAAACTGGGATAGAATGGTAGGATAAATTCATACCCAAAGACTATCAAATAAATTTTTTCAGGACATTGCAAAACCTAAGACAAAAATGTCTCACTGTAAAATAATACACAGAAGAGTTCTATAGGATGAACATTAAAGCTGGTCATCGTGAGAGTTATGATGAGAAGGTTTCCAGGTAGATTAATGGCCTGAGATATGAAATCCAGGATGAAATCATCATGATGAATATGAGGGAAGTTGAATATGCTTATCAAATTGCACTGAAAGCAGAGGATAAATTGGCAAGAAAACAAAGTCAAAGAAACAGGGGAAACAACCCAAGCAGAGGTAAAGAAATTGTTCATGATAAGGCCTAGAAACCCAAAGTTGAGACTGGAAATTTTCACAGCCATACAATGAGAGGAGGAAGTTCCCATGGAAGACAATATGGTGGAAAAAATTCTTTCCCTCGAGGAAGAGGAAGAGGCAGGGGAGGATAATTAAGATGTTATGCCTATGGAAAGAAAGGGAATATGTCCTGGGAGTGTCCAAAGAAAAAGAAAGATACAAAATAAAGAGAGGCTCAGATTTATGAAGCACAAAAAATGAATATTGAGGTAGAAGTTGTTGAAGATGGAAGATCCCTCATGATGAAGAAAATTCTCTTGAAACTAGAGAAGGAGGTAGAAGCACTAGTACAGAGGCACAGTTTGTTTAGGATTGATTGCAAGACCAAGGATAGAGTTTTCAAAGTGATTATAGATAGTGGGAGAACTGATAATCTAGTGTCCACAGAGATGGTGGAAAAGTTGGAGCTGGAGACTACTACACATCCAAATCCATATAAATTTTCATGGTTTCAAAAAGAATACCAAGTAATGGTGAGTAAACAGTGCCAAGTTGAACTCAAAATAGGAGGATACAAAGATAAAATTTTATGTGATGTGATTCCCATGGATGTTTGTCATGTTTTATTTGGAAGGCCATGGAATTTTGATAGAAATGTCATACATGATGGAAGGAAAAACACTTACACCCTTGAGAATAATGGTAGAACACACATGTTGTTGTCGATAGAAGATAAGAAGTTGAAGGAAGAAACCAACACACATACTTCTCATGAGTGGGAGGGAACTATTGAATGAAGTCAAGAAGGAGCAAGAGATGCAATTTGATGTGGTGAGGAAGCCTAGAGTCATCCTTACAGGTACTTCTGTGGATGATCTTCCTAAAGAAATTCAAGAACTGTTGGAAAATTTTGTTGATATCGTGGTGGATGAGTTACCTTGCTCATTGCCACCTATTATAAGCATCAGTTGTCACATCAATCTTATCCCAGGAGCTAGCTTTCCAAACAAAGAAGCATATAGGTTGACACCTCAAGAGAATGAAGAGGTCAAGAATCAAGTCCAAGAGATGTTAGAAAAAGGTTTGGTAAGAGAAATCCTAAGTCCATGCGCAGTGCCAACTGTATTGATTCCAAAGAAGTATGGAGGATTGAGAATTTTTACAGATTTTAGAGCCATCAACAAGATCACCATCAGGTATATATTTCATTTTCCCAGGATGGATGATTTGATGGATTGCTTGAGTGGAGCAAGTTATTTTTCCAAGATAGATCTGAAAAGTGGTTATCATCATATAAGGATGAGAGAAGGAGATGAATGGAAAACAACATTCAAAACAAATGAAGGGTTGTATGAATGGCTTGTTATGCCATTTGAATTAACAAATGCCCCAAGGAAATTTATGATATTGATGAATGAAGTACTCAAAAAATTTATAGGTAAGTTTTTTATTGTATATCTAGATGATATACTAGTCTTTAGTGAAACTAAAGAAGAACACTTGAGACACTTGACACTAGTGTTGAGGAGAGTGCAGCAAGAGAATTTGTTGATAAACTTAAAGAATTCATATTTTATGAAGACATAACTCATATATTTGGGTTTTGTGATCTCCTCCAATGAGATGAAGATGGATCCAAAAAAGGTAAAGGCTATCAGAGATTGTCCATCACCAAGCAGCATATTTGAGGTAAGGAGTTTCCATGGATTAACAAGTTTCTATAGGAAATTCATCATAAATTTCAGTGGTATATGTGCACCAATATTAGTAAATGTGAAGAAAAGACATAAGTATTTTAAATGGACAGAATAGGCTGAGAAAAGCTTCAAGATATTAAAGAGTAAGATCACAGAAAAACCAATTATGGTTCTATCATATTTTGGAAAGACATTTCAGGTAATATGTGATGCTAGTGGAGTACCAATTGGAGCAGTCTTGAGTCAAGATAACAAACATGTTGCATATTTCAGTGAGAAGATGAATGATACCAAGAAGAAATACTCCACATATGGCAAAGATTTTTATGCAGTTATTCAAGCCTTAAAGAAGTGGAGGCATTATCTTATTCCCAAGGAATTTGTGTTGTACAGTGATAATCAAACTCTACTGTTCATTTCCAGACAAGAAAAGTTAAATAAAAGGCATGCAAAGTGGGTGGATTTTATGAAGAATTTTACTTTTGTCATCAATCATATCAGTGGGAGTGAAAACAAAGTTTCAGATGCTTTGAGTAGGAGATGCTTGATTATGCAGAAGTTCAAAATGGAAACCTTGGGGTTTGAACACCTTAAGGGAATGTACCGAGAAGATCCAGATTTCAAAGAGGATTATGAGGCATGTGACAATCCTTTTCTAAGGGATAGAATCCCATGGAAAAAATATCTAATTCAGTATGGATTGTTGTTCAAAGGTAGCCAGTTGTGCATACCAAAATTCTCGATGAGAGACAACCTACTGAAAGAAAAAACCATAGTGGAGCCCTAGCAGGACATTTTGGCCATGATAAAACATTTGCACAATTGAGTAGTTCGTATTATAGGTCAGGTATGAGATCTGAAGTGAAGAATTTTGTGAAAAAATGTAGAGTTTTCCAATATTCCAAAGGGAGACAATAGAACACTAGTCTTTATCAGCCATTGCCTATTCCAAATATGCCTTGGGATGCTATCAGCATGGATTTTTTGTTGTGATTACCAAGAACCCAGAGAGGAAGAGATTCCATATTTGTGGTAGTTGACAGATTTTCTAAAATGGAACATTTTATACCATGCCAAAAGACAAATGATGCTACAAACATAACAAGTTTGTTTTTAAAGAAATTGTGAGACTACATGGGTTTCCTAGGAGCATCGTCTCAGACGGGGACACCAAATTTGTTAGTCATTTTTGGAGAACGTTGTGGAAAAATTTGGGGATAGATTTGTCCTTTAGCTCAACATATCATCCTTAGACAGATGGACAGATTCAGGTGCTAGACAAAAGTCTAGGCAATTTTCTAAGGAGATTAGTTACTGAGCATAACATCCAATGGGATTAGATTCTGCCACAAGCAGAATTTGCATACAATGACTCACCAAATCAGAGCACAGGAAAGAGTCCATTCTAGATTGTGTATGGAATGCAGCCAAGGGGAATATCAAAGTTAAGAGATTTGGGACAAAATGAATTCATAAGTGCAAGAGATGAATATTTGGCTAGAGAGATGTAAAACATTCATGGTGATATTAAGGAGTAGCTGCAAGAAAACAACAAGAAATACAAGAATAGAGTTGATCAACATAGGAGAGAGCTTTATTTTGAAGTTGGAGATCAAGTTTTAGCTCATCTGAGAAAGGAGAGGTTCCCAAGGGGAACATATAACAAGCTCAAAATGAAAAAGATAGGGCCATGCAAGATCCTTAGGAAGTTTGCAACAAATGCTTATGAGATAGAGTTGCCAGACAATGTAGCAATATCACCCAATTTTAATGTAGCAGACTTGTATCCTTACAGGGAAGATGAAATAGGAGGATCATAAAATCAGAAGGAGATCCGATGGGAAAAAAATGCCTGTAGAAGAACAGGCATAGATGAGGAAGATTTTAGATTAGAGGATCAACAAAAGAACCAGAAGAAAGAATTATTTGGAATATTTGTTTAAGTGGAAAGGCCATCCAGAAGAAGATGCAAGCTAGGTAAGTGAAGAAGAGATCCAGAAGAAAGTAAAAATGGCGCAGGAGCTCATGGAAAGGAATACATGAATATTTGGCCATAGTAGTATGATGCATGAGCATCCTTATCTGTATTAAAAGGAGGACAAGAGGGAAGACAACACATCACCCAGTGCATGCTTGAAGATGATTTGAACTATACGAAGGAGAGCACACCTTTTTGAATTTTAAATTTTATGAAAAGAAGTGTAATAAATGTATGGAGCTTGAGGCCATCTCCAAAGATCCTTTTGGATTGTAATTGTTGGGTATGTGTTATATTCTTTTCATGTGTGTGTGTGTGGGTGCGTCAGATACGACGACTGCGTTTGACGATCCCTTCACCTAGGGCTCTGCCGTGTGCGCCGGGCGCTTTCCTATATTTTTTGCTATTTTTAGCGGATTTTGCTATTTTTAGTTGATTTGTAAATTAATCCCGGATTAAGGGATTAGGGTTTTGGTATCTACGGAATACCTAAAAACATTGTATATATTGTATGGCGAATGGTGAAATTCGATATAAT
>SNQJ01S0075934.1:0-10609 GCA_010110895.2 Picea sitchensis
TCTTGGTGCTTTGTTTTCACTAATAGATCAGCCTCAAACATTGGTGACATGGGTCTTATGGTTCTTTTTGTTTCTATGTCCCTATTCTCATGAACTTAGTTGTTATTGCATTTCTTAGTTTAATTCTTAATTGTAGTATTTTATTTTCTTTCCCTAACTCTTTTCCTTGCAGCCGTCATGCTCAGCAGACCCAACTGAGCTTGCAAGCACCTCTATTTTGCTCACCAAGGTGACGAAAGAGGCACAACACCAAGTATTGTCTAAATTTGATTCCCTTTGGCTGTGCAGGGAGGCCTTGTGGGAGATAGTCGGCTTCTTACAGGTGACCCTCCTCCTTTGACTCTGCCAAATATTTGGAATCATTCCTAAAGATGACCAGAGAGTTATCAGACCGCCATTCTACAGTTTGTAGGTTATAGCTATTATATCTTCTACCTTTGTGCCACAAGCGCAGTGCGTCACCTTAAGTAGTGTGCTGAGGAGAGAAAGCGATTGTTGAGACCAGAAGGGGGACTGAGAGAAGCAAGCATTGTAGCTCCACTATTATATGCATCTTGGCTATCATGGAAACTAGTTTACCACGAATAAGAAAATTTTGAGTTTCAATTACTTTATTACTTTTTATATATATAAATTTGGTAGTAAAAAAAATTTGAGTTAAGTGGATTTATGGCCGACTTTGAAATCATTTTTTTATTATTAATAGTTTTTTTATAATTTCACTTAATGAATTATATATCTAATTACATATTTATCATATTGATCATTGAAATGTTTTAACCATTAGTATAAATTCATTTTAACTTTAGATTTATCATTTATTTAGAATATTAATTATTGTTTTTTAATTTTTCTTTGAGTTATTGTAAGTCTCATTAAGACTAAGACCCGGAAGAACTCCCTTTAGTATTTCACATAAATTAAAATTAATAGTTAGTCTAGGAGTTATTTTTAGCTATAGTTAGCTATAGTTAGAGCCTATAGAAGCATTTATTTTTAAGTGTATAACATTTTAAATTCACTATTTAGTATTGGTTATGCAAGTTTGAATCACCCCCTTATATGTGCTTGAGTATTTGATTCATGTCTTTCAAATTATGTCTATATGCTTTCAATTGACAGTTATTTACTATGTCTAGAAGAAGTATTGGAAACCTTGGTGGGATGTTGTCTGTGCATTTTATAGAGGGATACAACAATTTGGTATCAAAGTAGAGTAAGACTTGCATGTAAATTGAATATCAATTCTAGCTAAGGAGAGCTCGCTACTTGGTAGAATTACTCTAGAAGAAGAGAAGTTCCAACGAAGGGAATTTGTTGGGTAGAACTATGACAGAGATAATTGCACAAGAGAGCAATGATATGGAACATAAAAGGGCATAAGGAATACTAGTATGGGGTAGAGTGCAACATAGAGGTGATGCAAATGAAATCATTGATATGTTGAGGGCCATGTCAACCAGGATGGAAGCCATGGATGAAACAAAAGAGAAGAAATGATACAACATATATTCAATATGTGAGTTATGAGGAGAAAGAAGTAGAAGTCCCATAAGAGAAAGTTGAGAAACATGAATCCCGAGATGAAAGAATTATCAAGCCATTAACAGATTGGAGAGGTAGGTCAAAGATAGAAACCCCTATCTATTTTGGGAGTTTAAATCTAGAAGAGTTAATTGATTAGATTGGGAACACAAAGAAATTCTTTGAGTTTGAGAAAATTGAAGATCCCAAGAGAGAGAAACTAACATGAATAATCGTTGGATGTATGGTCTGACCCGGGTTCTACCTTGTTTCTCCAAAAAAACCCTAGAAACCATTGGCACTTCTCAAGACCATAAGGCAACACTACGCACAGAGTGCACAATGCAGTCTCACCCAAGATTGCTTATGGGTGACTGCAGGACCCAGATGTCTGCAGTCATGGAAGGGATGTTGTTCTTGAGAATTTTAGGAATATTATTATACTTCATTATTCATCAAATCTACCATACCATCATTTAAATTTTAACATTCATTTTGCAGGAA
Organism: Picea sitchensis; assembly: GCA_010110895.2. NCBI lineage: Eukaryota > Viridiplantae > Streptophyta > Pinopsida > Pinales > Pinaceae > Picea > Picea sitchensis. The sequence goes on from SNQJ01S0075934.1 coordinate 2,029, forward strand.
ATAATATGTCTAATCTAGTGTGCATTGTAAATTAATTCTATCAGATTCATTCATTCATCCATTCATTCATTATAAAATACATAAGATCAATATTCCACACATTGACATGATATTTTATCGTGTTTCTCCCCCCGAGATATGTCCACAAAAATTTGGAATTCTATGTTTATTTATTCATCTTCATTGAATCAATGTGTTGCGCAGATTACATCAAAATGATATAAGTATAGGTGAGGTTGACCAGTGTCACACCAAGCTCCACGGCTAGCGATCTGACCCTCGGTTACAACTTAAAAACATAATCATCTCCAAAACTGACTTAGTATTTAGCTCCAAAACTGACTCAGTATTTAGCTCCAAAACTCTCTCTCCAAAAAATTCCTACCAAAAATATTAGATCTCGATATCCCCTAGCTACCTCATACATCATATATTTACACTACCAAAATGGGTAAAACCCTTACATCAAGGACCCAAAACCCTAACCCTAAATGGATTAGGTTTGTCGACTTTACAAACTCCTACGCCCAGCTGGTCCTCAATCCAATCGTTTCCTTGTCGTGTTGTCCTTTCTTTTGCCTCTGACTTTCTTCTTTATTTGTTTTTTTTCCTTGATTCCCGACGTGTTGCATTCCTTCTTTACTAGCGTGCACTTCAACTATCCTCCAAACTTCTTATGCATTTCCCCAAAATAACCTACTCCAACAAGCCCCCAACACTTAACTATGGCTCGTCCTGAGCCACTTAGGTAGTGTTTTTCTCCTGCACTAACTTCTTCAACACTTGAAATATACATGTCAACTATTGTACTTATTATTTCTCCTACGCACCCATTTCTGCAATATTTTCTACCAATTGCATTGTAATGTGCTCCTTTATCACTTCTACACTCTCCAAGTGTAGCTGCTCTGTATTTGCCTTTGTTTCTTCCAACTCTGTAATCATTGTTTCTTCCCCTTCCTATAATGGCTCCAATTGATCCTGTCTTAACTTATTTTCCATCTGGATTGGCTTCAGCTCTTCCTATTGGTTCTTCATCTCCTACGCACTCTTTATCCTGACTAATATAGCCATATTTTTTTGTTTGTTCTTCAATTCTCGTACTGCAATGTTTATGTCACACTCCTTTTGGTCTAATCCTTGAATCTTTATATATTCTTGCAATTATCTCCACATCTTTGTTGTATAGTTCTACCATTCTGTTAATCTCCCCTTCAATGTTTTATGTGTATTCTACAACCTGTTGTTCCCTTTGTGATTTGATCTCTAGTGGATTACTAGGGATCACCTTCTTTTATAGATCTATAATCTCTTGTATGTAACTTTCCATAGCCTATGCTATCTTTTGGGTCTTCTCTTATGTTATTAACTCCTCTGCTTGTGTGATGTTTGGGATAGTTTTAAATACTTCCTCGAGCCTTTTTTCTAGTTTCTCCATGCATTGTTTTTCCTCGTCCTTCTCAAGATGTACTTGGTTGAGGGATATCTCTAGTATCTCCTTTACCTCCTTGGATGTCTCTAAGTTCATTGCATTTGTCATGGACCTTTATTGAACTTCATGTGCGACACTAATTTTCATCTTGTATGATGCCTTGGTTGGAATCTTGGACAAAACCAAGTCCAACTACTCTATATCCTTCAAGTATTTTTGTGATGTCCTCATCTATTTGTAGCATACCTTGGTTAATTTGAAAAGTGTTACTTTATATTGTTGTTGTATGTACTATCTCCTTGTCTTCATGGGTTTTCTCATGTTGTGTTGTGCCCTTTTTTTATGCTACATTGATTTGTAAGCTTTCCAAAACTTCCTTAACCTCCATCAACTTTTTCATCAGTTCCTCTCTTTGTGAATTTGTGACGTATAATGCTTCTTCTCCTCAATATTTCACTTTGTCTTCCACCAATTCTACATCGTCCTCAATTATTGTAAGTTGAGGGGTCTCCTTGTGCACCTTCATCTTATTATGTTGTCCTCCTATCTTTGTCATTGATCTTCTATTTGGTGTTGTCTTTGTTTGCGCGAGGTTCTTTGCCTCTGGTAGGTCTCCACTTATTGCCTCCTTTCTATGGATGTTATACTTTTTCTAAGATTCCTTGTTTTTTCCTTCTGTGCGCTAAGTTTCTAGTACTAAGGCCCTAGGTATTGTTTCATTCTTCCTCTATTTCTTTATTATCGCCCTACTTTTTGTTGGTTGAGTGTGCTTTGATGATTTCCTGGTATTTGTTATTGGACTACTTGATTGTCCAGTTTCTACTTGTTCTTTACCCTTTGTTCCTTTCTTTACAACCATTGGTACTTTCCACAAATCCAACCATTCCCCTATCACCCATTGTACTTCTTCTGTTGTGATACAATACTGGATCTCCAACCCTTTCTTATTAGGATCTCTCCTTGCTTGTATCCACATGTTGTGTCTAGATACTTTGAACTTTGTTATCCCTTCATTCTCCTTCACCACTTTTGGTGATATCCTCCATGTCTCTACTATCTTTTTCTACATCTCCTCAAGATACATGCCAAAAATGATGGTATTAGTTTTCATCTACTTATGATATGCATTGTGCCATATGTGTAGCATCCCCATCCAAATGTTGGGCTATGCCACATAAACATTTTTAACTGTATACAAAATTAAAACATACAAATATTCTAAAAATACACAAATTCATACAAAATAATAATAGAAATACATGTGCATCATACATAGGAAATACCCATTAAAACAAATGCATAAATAATGATGCATCAAATAATTTAACGCACAATTGACACTTATCTTTGATAACAAGATCACCAACTGCGTGCAAACCTTCCACGTTCCTCCCAGTCATAGACCACAGTGCTCATAATATTAGCAGTGGGTCACCCCTGAGCTAGGGCTAAACTCTACCAAGGAAAAGGGAATACTAATCCATTCTAAGGTCTAAAAAGAAACATAGTTGCTTAGTCCAAGGTGCCCAACTACTGAAACTAGCCTACAACCTCTCATTCCCCACATGCATGTCCCACCCAAGGAAGTGTGCCCCTTCTCTCCTTAACAACCCCTCAACTTCCCCACTTCCCTTTCGAGGCTTCAGCAACAGGTCGAACAGGAAGTCTTGGATCCTTGTAGCCATTGCCCATCACACCAGGGAACAATTCCAAGTAGTTTCTCTCCTAGAGAAACTACTCACATGCCTGACAACCCACTTCTTCAACATAGAAAATATTTCACCCAGCGAGAAATCCCTACAGGATTAACAACCTGCTTCTTCGACCATGTGCCTGACAACCCGCCTCTTCAACCTACAGCCAGACCAGGTTTCTAGTTGTCCACATCACCAAGCTTCCCAAGTACTGTATGGTGATGGAAGAAACAGAGTTCGGATAGTAGGAGAGAATAATGGTAACAATGAAAAAGGAAAATGAATAGAAAATGAACTAATTTCCCCCAAATATATGTGCATGTGCCTTTTACGACACATAGCACCCAAGGGACTCTCTTGTCCCCCCTTTAGAAACTTAGGATATAATATATAAATTTATATCCATACTTTAAATTTTTAGGAATATTAATATAATATTCCATTCAGCTCAATGCCCCTTTAGCTTAGCCCCTTTCCTAGACTCTTATCTCCCTTACCCCTTTCTAGTGGATTTTATCCCCCCATATATTTTGTTTGGTCATTCTTCTTGTAGTGGTGTACTTAATTAATAATATGAGTATGATTTACAATTAAAATATAGGCACAATGACCTTTAGCATCCAAGCTCCCTAGCCTAATAATAATATAAGCATTCTACCCTATAATAACATGACTCACCAGCCTATAAAACACAACATATATACAAAGGCTCCATGGCCTTAAGATCGCACACTCAATCTGGTGTGAGCAAAACTCTGGAATATGTGCACTCTTCTTTTGGTATGAAATTCTCGCGCACTGACTCAATGCGCGTAGAATTGGACCAAATACCATGTATCATCATCTCACCAGCTTATAAGAGTATTTACATTTACATTTACAATTGGGGTTCATCCTAGGGGTATTACATTCCTCTCCCCCTTATTTATTCACTTTCCTCGGTGCATTATATACCATGTACAATTCAAAATTCCTCAAAAAAATCCATGTGTTTTCTAATGAATCTTTTTATCCACCTAGTGCCCTGATTTCAAGCACCAATTCATGTATTCATACCACAACTAGAAGTCATTTTCTCTATTCCATAAAGTTGCTTCATGAAAGAGTTCAACTCATTGTTCCTATTGGCACACCCTCATTATGACAGCTACCATACCATAAGAATCCTTGAGTTGGATATTCGTTATTTCACTCACCCTTCTAGGCTCAGGTGTCCCTTCACTTCTACACAGTCCCTCAATGATCCATCTTTCTAAGGATTTCACAAACAAGGAGAGTGCTAACTCATTACCAGACCCCCACCAAGGTTCTACATTTATAGGGCTCCAGTGTTTCCAACAATAATTGTTCTTTCCAAGCATGTCAGATATAATAAATATTAACTCACTTGTATCACCCACATACAGTTATCATGAGAGATTATTATAAAAAATTCATTTTAGAAATTCAAATTTATTCCATAAAGGAAATCCATTGCTCCCAAAATACGAAACTTTGTCTCATAGTTTTCTTGGTTGTTGCAACAACAAGTAGTAATTTTTTATCATGGCTTTCTGCAGTATCATAGTTGAGACCACTTTTCCTGCAATCTTTTCCATCTTGCATTTAGCCAACAAATTATTAGTATGTCATGCACCATAAAATTATATTGTAATACTTACAAAAGCTCACAAGTAATTCCATAATTGTCCACAATTAACAATTTCCATGACCAGTTATCAAGTAATTTATTAAATAGAATAAAATTACCACTCTATGCATATGCATGTTCGCAATTAATATCAGTAAGTTCATTACTCTATTTTCTGAATAGAAAATTCTTGCAGTCAATGCTTATGTGACTACTTGACTTGCAACTTTCATGTTGCAATGTATAATAACCCTTGAATTGTCTTCAACTTCATGAGTGAGTAATAATCGTAACATTTCAGTTGTTAGCATAATCATTTCCATTAAATAACATGTATGCATGAATTCACAAAAATGCATTCAATAATGCACTCAAGTATAACAATATATTATGCATAAGTGTGTGTCTACCACTTACTAAGCATGAGAGTAATTCTCAATGCATATCTATTAACTGCATATTTCCATTGATTTTCATAATGGTTGATATCTAAGTCATGTATCTCACCATTGGTAAATTTGAAATATGACCAATGCCTTGACACATTCTCCATACACTTCCTATTGTCTTCTCAATTATTTGTATAACTTCCTTTTCGACCCGAACACTACACCAAGAATATAATTTTGCGGTGTTCATTAGTGTTAGAAAAAAGGTTGCAGTCCAAATATTATTTAGTAGGAAGTTCATTGGATATTTGTGTGGTACATATCCTTTCCATAACCATACCTTTCCATAACCAACCATTTCATGGTCTCATACATGACTAGATTTTCTGGCATCCATTCCTATAACAGGTTCATACCTTTTATTATCTTGGTTATTAGCTCATACCCAATTAACATGACATGTCGCTATGTCAGTGTATGCATTCAAAAGATAAAAATATTTTAGAATTATTACAAGAATTCAACCTTTACCACGCATATTGGTATTTTATTCTCATCAATACATTCAACTAATACAATAATGTGATTTTATAAAGTAAAATTGGCTGAGGAAATTCTTACCTAAATTCTCTTCATCAATTATGCAATAAGAGTACATAAAACTCATACATCCATAGCTTCCATTAAATGAATTTAATGTTACTTGAAAAGTTGATAACAATAAAAGCTCCCATGCTTCTATTATAAGAATTATAATACACTCTTCATCTTTATGTTTCTTCCTTCTATATGCAGCAACATTAGTACCAGCATTTGAAAAAATGCAATAATTCTCTCCTTCATGGTACAACAGCCACCATTAGCATCTTTCATATTAATATATATTCAACAATAGACTAATCCTAGTCTTATTATATTATACATGTATATTAACAAATTGGAATTCATCAATTCATATTTTTATGCACTAATAATGCATCATTAACATGCTCCTAAATGCATTTGCATGTCAATTTCATGTACTATTGATGCAGGAGCATCGCTCCACCTCAGCATCATGCCAGATATTTAGCACATCCACGTCCATTCAAGGAGGGAAGAGGCACCAACCCTCTCGTTTTTCCCTCATTTTAATTTTTTTTAAATGAAATTAATGAAATTAAATGTTGAAAGGCTGGAAGAGACGAGTTGATTACTTCGTACAGGAAGTAGATAGAGAGGCCTTTAATATGGTCTGAGTTGTACAGATCTTGAGCATCGCCTCATATCTGAAGTGTTTATGTTTATTCAATGTAATTTTCCTCAGTAGATAGGTGTTTTGATGGTGATTGGTCACCATTAGAGTAGACTTTGGAGGGAAAGACTCGACGAGTCTCCTCTTGTATAAATATTTTTAAAATATGCCCAGTAGAGGTTGTTGAAGGTCGATGAGAGAAAACCATTTTAAGTCAAGGAGAGAGAAGAGACTCATTTGTAGTCCGAGCTTTTGTACACATCTGTAATCAAACATTTATATTAATACAAAGAAGAGAATTTTTTCCTACATATGGTTACGTATATGTGCTTATGTGTTTTATGAATGCATTTGAATGTTATATGTGGTTGTGTGTGTATTTTGTAGATGTATGATAGGTTTCCATCTACATGGTTAAGATAGACTTCTCTATCTTTGAGAGTTTTGTGAAATTTTTCTGGTTTCTTGAGGCGAAGTGCAAGGAGTGCACTACAGGGTCCTGAAACCTCTGTGATCCAATGCAAGGAGTTCATACCTGAATTATGCTTCGAGTTCAGGAGAGAACATGCCAAGAGCGCACACCAGGACATTTACAGACTCAAGGATATCCATAAAGCTACTAAATACTCTGGAGGGGGGACTATCGAGAGAGAGAGAGAGAGAGAGAGAGAGAGAGAGAGAGAGAGAGCACAGGAGACAAAGTTGTTGAACACTCTGTGAAGCTCTTCCAGGAGGGCATTGAGTGGGTGAAAGTGTGCACAAGTGGAATCTATTTTGAGTTACGTGAAAAGGTTGCCAAGAGGTCACACCATGAGATGAAACTCGAAAGAAAAGTAGTGAAATAGTGCCCAGAAGACTCGTGCAAGGTGTTCACTAGGCCAACACTTGGAAAGTGTTGAAGAAATTCCAAGAAGGACAGAGTGCAGGGAGTGCGTAGGAGATTTCGTAAGTCACAAAGCTCGGTAGGAAGATCCTATATAGCCAAGGGATGTTGAACAGAACAAAGGGGTTGAACCCTTTGAAGTTTGAGTGGGTTAAAAGCTCAAGAGAGATAGTGCAGTCATGCACAGAGTATCTGCAAGGTGTGCAGAGGAGGGGAACCTTTCAGGTTCCAGTTTTCAAAGAAAGTGCAAGGGGCGTGCAGGAATATTTTCGAGAAAATATTTGAATCTGAAGTCTTTAGAACTTCAAAGGCAGCAAGGAGAAATGTTGAAGGAACACACTGAAAGTGTTCGTGAGCTCAGGAGGAAGAGAACAAAGTGTTTGCATATGGACTTATTCCAAGTTTAAGTTCAAGGAGGGATAATGTTCCCAGAAGCACAGACGAGACCCAAATTAGTTGGGCTCGTAGGAGGATCAAAGGTCGCATCCTTTAACTATTGAAAATCCTTCCAGTTCATAAGTTTACAGAAGATTAGGAGGAGGAGCGACAACATACGTCAGATTAGCTATGAGGGGAGATATGGATTGTTAAATCCCACATCCAGTATCAAGGAGGAGTGAGTAGAGGATGAGAACAGATCCCATCCATTGGATCTAGGTGTGTGGATCGACAGTCGTCTGATCCAGGTAAGTGAACGAGACTTAATATTTTAAAAGTGCACAGGAGAGTGGGACAGCCGAAGTCTTTAAGTCCTGAAGTAGATATGGATCGTCCATCGTTCGGAGGGACACGTGGAAGCAGATGGTGATTTTTGAGAGAAGAGAACTTCAAGGAAAATGAGGTGGGTTTCTTCGAAAACTCTTGAAGCCCAAAGTAGCACATAGATTTTGATCATTGATCTGGAGGAGTTACGTGGAAACATATTGTCAACTTCGAGGAAAATCCACTTCGAAGGATTTGAGGTGTTCTACTATGAAATACCCAAATCCCAAAGTTCAAAATAGATCTGGGTCATTGATCACTAGGGAACGCGTGGCAGCAGATCCGGAGGTCTGGAGGAATAGCACTCAAGAATTTCAAAGGTAATTCTGGGCGGATAATACCTGAAGATACGAGAGACGAAACAATCATGGTCATCCATTAGAACAGGACATGTGGCATTATATCAACACTTCGGTGGTTCGCTAATTGGGAGGAATAGAGGTAGGAGGAGAAAAAACTCCCGAAGGTCGAAGCCTAAATTTAATCTAGGCCATTGGTTGTAGCGATGATACGTGGCAGAGATTCGTGGACTTCGGAGGAAGAGTCCTTCAGAGTAA
>SNQJ01S0075934.1:22834-34515 GCA_010110895.2 Picea sitchensis
CTAGGAGGAGAAATCCTCCAAGCAACACTGGGACAAAAATCTCCTGGAATGTTGAATCGTCAAACCGTGAGATCTATGACTCAGATTCCATGATGGGATCTACGGCTGAGATCCACTCCGCTTTAGCCAATACTTATGGTCCGAGAACCTTTATCAACGACCCACTTCTCTCATGCTCAGATTCAACGGATGGGATCTGATCTCCTTTTTCGTGTGCTCTCCTCTCATCTAGGTTTGATCCAACGACCTAGATCTATTATTGCAGCCCAAATCAACGGTTGTTGTGGTTCCTCTCCTCTGTGGGGTCGATTTTTTGGCCTCTTCTTTCTTTCTTGAACCACTACGCCTCCTGAGATTTCGAACATAGTCAAAGTGTGCTCTCAGTGCCCAACTAGCACCCATGGACGCACTGTAACTTGAAATTTGGTCACTTCAAAATCAAATCTCTGTGAAATTTTCCTTCAATTTCAACTTTCTCGACCCATCCAGGATCGGTGCTAAAAAATGGAGCTTTGATACCATATTGTAGCATCCTCATCCAACTATTGGGCTATGCTACATAAAATTTTCAAACTGTATACAAAATTAAAACATAAAAATATTCTGCAAATACACAGATTCATACAGAATAATAATAGAAATACACATGCAACATACACAGGAAAAACCCATAAAAAAATGCATAAATAATTATGCAACACATAATTTAACACACAATTGACACTTATATTTGATAACAAGATCACCAACTGCATACAGACCTTCCACACTCCTCCCAGCCATAGACCACATTGCTCGCAATCTCAGCAGTGGGTCACCCCCGAGCTAAGGCTAAACTCTACCAGGGGAAAGGGAATACTAAGCCATTCTAAGGTCTGACAAGCATCATAATTTTTCATTCCAAGGTGCCCAACTGCTACAACTATCCTAAAGTATCTCAGTCCCCACATGTTTTTCCCACCCCATGAAGTGTTCCCCTTCTCTTCTTAATAGTCCCTCGGCTTCCCACTTCCCTTTCAAGGCTTTAGCAACAGGAAAAATAAGAAGTCTCAGAGCCCTGTAGTCATTTCCCGACACACGAGGGAACAATTCTGATTATTTTCTCACCTAGAGAAACTACTCACGGGCCTGACAACCTGCTTCTTCGACATAGCAAATATGTTGGGGATGCTACAATAAAATTTTCAAACTATATACAAAATTAAAACATACAAATATTACGCAAATACACAAATTCATACAGAATAATAATATAAATACACATGAATCATACACAGGAAAAACCCATAAAACAAAATGCATAAATAATGATGCAACACATAATTTAACACACAATTGACACTTATATTTGATAACAAGATCACCAATTGCGTTCATACCTTCCATGTTCCTCCCAGCCATAGACCACATTGCTCATAATCTCAGCAGTGGGTCACCCCCGAGATGGGGCTAAACTCTACCAGGGAAAAGGGAATACTAAGCCAGTCTAAGGTATGACAAGTAGGATAATTACTCAGTCCAAGGTGCCCAATTGTTGCAACTATCCTACAATCTCTCATTCCCCACATTCTTGTCCCACCCCAGGAAGTGTGACCTTTCTCTACTTAACAGTCCCTCGACTGCCCCACTTCCCTTTCGAGGCTTCAACAACAAGCCGAAAAAGAAGTCTCAGAGCCCTGTAGTCATTCCCCAATGCACTAGGGAACAATTTCGAGCAGTTTCTCTCCTAGAGAAGCTACTCACGGTCCTGAAAACCTGCTTCTTCGACATAACAAATCTCTCACTTGGAGAGAAATGCCTGCGGGCCTAACAATTCACTTCTTCGACCATGGGCCTAACAACCCACCTCTTTATCCTACAGTCAAACCAGGTTTCTAGTTGTCCACAACGCCAAGCTTCCCAAGTATAGTATGATGATGGAAGCAGCGGAGTTTGGATAGTAGGAGAGAATAATGGTAAACATTAAGAAGGAAAATTAATGTAAAATGAACTAATTTCCCCCAAACATATTTGCATGTGCCTTTTATGACACATGGCACCCAAGGGACTCTCTTTTCCCCCCTTTAAAAACTTAGGATATAATGTATAAATTTATATCCATACTTTAACTTTTTAGGAATATTAATATAATATTCCATTAGGTTCAAGCCCCCTTTATCTTATTAGACTGTTTCCTAGACTCTAGATCTCTTGCCCCTTTCTATTGGAGTTTATCCCCCCATCTCTTTTGTTTGGTTGGTCTGCGTGCAGTAGTGTACTTAATTAATAATATGAGTATGATTTACAATTACAATATAGGCACGACGACATTTAGCATCCATGCTCCCTGGCCTAATAATCATATAAGCATTATATCCTATAATAAATTGTCTCATCGGCCTATAAAACACAACATATATACAAAGGCCCCCTAGACTTAAGATCACACACTCAATTCAGTGTGTGCAAGACTATGGAATGTGTGCACTCTTCTTTTGGTATGAGATTCTCGTGCACTAATTCAATGCACGCAGAATCGGACCAAAGACCTTGTATCATCATCTCACCATCTTATAAGCATATTTACATTTACATTGACAATTGGGGTTTAGCTTAGGGGTATTACAATAGGGTTATATACCTTGTTGTGCGACACTTTCCTCTCCTGTCACAGAAGGATGAGCATTTCAGTTATTCCCATGCCACTAAGGCTATCAAAATGAGAAACTAAGGATAATGGAACTTTGTCCTAGAATCATGCACATCTCTATAGTCTTCCAAAATTAGGTTCAACAAGTATGGTTCCCAACTAAGTATTGTCCCCTTCTCACACTGTGCAGCTGCTACTACCACTCCTGTTAGTGCCCTTTCCTTGCAACATTTTCTTAGTAACTTGCAAGCCATCAGCTTTGTTGTGAATCTTGTGGCTAGCTCATTTATATTTTTGATAACCATGCCTTTGTTTCCCCTATCAGTGCCAAATTGAGCTTTTACTTCTTCTGCAATTGTATTTTCCTTTGTCTTATCATCTAAATATTGGTTTGGATTCACCCCGTCTGTTGGAAGATCTGTAATATTTTCAATTAGGTCTACATCAATTGGGACAGGTATATCCATCCATAAAAATCATCCATGTGCTCTCCCCAGTAGTTTCTTCACGCATGCATTTACATCCTCCCCCCTACCAAAGTGTGGGATTTCTAACAAATTAATGATGCCTGAATTGTACAACTTTGTAATCCACTGTTTGGGTTCTTCTATTGGAATTCCTAATGAACTTATCCCTTTTCTCTCCATACAAATTTCCTGAGCAAGCTTAGGAAACTTAGCGACACATGTGACATCGTGGTCTACCTACCTCAGTTTGGGAACAAACCTTAGCATGTCCTCTACAACTATTATTGATTCTGGAATTTGGGACAATGACAACGAAACCTTCTTATGTGTGCACTCTATTGTTATTGATGCCCTCGGCTTCTTCTTTGATGGACCTATTGTCTCGATATGTATTTCTTCCTCCATGTATTGATCTGTTTCATTGTCCTATTGTTCTACCCTAGGGTTCTACACTACCTTGGGTTCATCTGATTATGCTTTCTCGTCATCTTCTTCATTTTTTTCTTCATGTATGTGTGTCACTTCTGGTTTTGCTATGTTAGGGTTTGCTTCTGTGTTATGGTTTTGTCTTTCCTCCACTTGGTTTACCTTTGTTGCTTCTTCCTCTGGGTTTTTTTCCTCGACCAGTGTCAGACTAACTGACTCACTCATTGGAGACAGGATCTCATCCACATATACCACCCCTGTCGCATCCTCTGTACATTTTTTGGAACTTCTTTTCCTTCTTGTGAACTGGTCAGTTGCTCTGAACTTTGATGGTGTCATTATTCTGGCTCAGGTGAAACTCGGTGTAAATCTAAGTTGGACTCTTAACAACTTCTCACACAATCGCAACCTATTCACTTATTTTCTCCTGTTTTCTCAAAATCACACTAAGTGTTTACATTTCCATGTGTTTCCCCTTTTATAAACTCTATTATAAATGCTCTTTCATATCCCACTTTTCTGTTCACCAACTTTTTCTTTTTCTGACCACTTTTTATCTCAACGCACTGCATTCACCTTTTCCTGTCGCGTAGTGTCTTTAGGTTCTCTCATATCACTTACTAACTTATGTTGTGTTTTGTATCCTTCAATTATATGTCTACTACTTGTCTATCTACTAACTTATTTTTTTACTTTTCTATTTTTTTTATTTTCTTTTTCTTATTTTAACTCCTACTATATACAATATGTACAAGTCTAACTTATACGCTGTAAATATTGAGGGTTGGTAGGTCGACTATCCCTGTACAGTTTCATTCGACTACCATTCACCAATACTTGAATCTCCTTTCCTGCTAAATCATGCAGTTGCATAGCACCTCCATCTATGATAGACTTTATCTCATATGGTCCTAGCTAATGCATCCTAAACTTCTCTAGGTGCTACAAATATTTATTGTCATAAAGGAGAGCCAAATATCCTTCCTTAACTTTATTCTTCTTGATGTGTCTGTCATTCCAAGATTTCTCCTTTTCTCTTTGTACTTCGTGATGGAACCCATCTATGATCATGTCTTCTTCTAGTTCCATAAGTTGAGCCAATATTTCTTGAGTTATGCCTCTTTCTGTCATGTTTGTAATAGTTGCAATGCACAAACTAGGTATCAAATACTCCAAAGGTACTATTGTTTCATGTCCATACACCAGTATGAAATGTGTCTTCCCTATTATCTTCTTACACATGGTTCTATAATCCCATAACACTGCTAGTATCTTCTAGTCCCAATCATCCATGTTCACATTGCAAATCTTGGTTAAGGCATTCTTCACTATTTTTTTAAAGGCTTTCATTGTTCCATTATCCTGGGGATAGTAAGGATTTCACTTTTGATTATCTATCTCAAATTATTCAGTCATTTCCTGTATTGTATTATTAATTAAATGAGTCCCTTGATCACTCATCAAAATTATAGGGCATACAAATATTGTGACTACTTTCTCAAATAAGAAGTGCACTGCAGTTTCTGCGGTACAATCCTTCATTGTTGTTTCTTCAGCCCATCTGGTTAAGTATTTCATCGTTGTAATGATATACCTTGCTCCTGATCTTCTGGTCGGTGTATTAATTGGTCCTACAAAATATACTTACCACTTATCAAACACTTTCAAATTTACTTGAGGTCTTAATGGAATCTCATCCCTCCTAGATGGTTTTCCAACCCTCTGACAAACATCACAATTCTAACAATACTCCTTTGCATCCTTGTGAACTGTTGGCCACCATAATCCTGCATGCGATATCTTTTGTGTTGTATATTTCCCTACATAATGTCCTCCAGCTATTCATTCATGTGCTTCTTCTAAAATGATAGGTCGTTCATGCTCCATGACACATCTTCTCAAAATATTGTGTGCATCGAGTTTGTACAAGTGGCTTGCAATCAATTGGTAGTTTGTATCTCTTTCTACCAAATTCTTCTTATGCACAGTATTAAATTCCTTTGGGGAAAATCATGTACTAAAAAATTCAATAATGTCATCACGATATTCATCAACAATATGTACTAAAAATAGTTGTGCATCTGGTAAGTTTTCCTCCAATTTGCTTGGTTCTTCTCCATTAGTTATCCTGGACAAATAATCTGGCCCTGCATTCAATCTTCCAAGTTTCACCACAACTTCAAAATCAAACTCTTGAAACAACAATAGCCATATGCATATTCTTCCCCCCAACATTGGTTTATTGACCAAATATCTAAGAGAAGAGTGATTTGTAAGCATATCAAAATGTTGGCCTAACAAATAATGTATGAAATTATGCAATGCACATACCATAGCCAATCCTTCTCTTTATATTGTATTGTAATTTTGTTTTGAATCTGACAGCTTCCTGCTTGCAAATGCTATGGGGTGATCTATATCACCTTCTCCTGATTGTGCTAATACTACTCCAAGTGCTATTGCAGATGAATCCACATGAACATGGAACTCCTTTGACCAATCTGGAAAAAACAAAATTGGCGTTGTCACCATTTTCTCCTTCAATATATCCAAGTTCTCTTGGAACTCATCATTCCACTGATTTTTTATTTCTTTCTTCAAAAATTTATCCATGGGAGCAGTGATCTATGCATATCCCCTTATAAACTTCTTGTAGTATCCTATGTGACCAAGTGTATATTTTAACTGGTGCAATGACTTAGGTGGTGGTAAATTCACTATGACAACAATTTTGGCAGGATCAACCAGTAGACCATGTTTACACACCACATGCCCTAACAAAATACAAAATGGTGCATTGAAAATACATTTATTAATATTCAATGAAATATGACACTGTCTACATCTGTCTAACATCAATATTAGCACTTCAAAATGATCCTTCAATACACTAAATATTTTCCAATCATCTAAGTAAACCACTAAAAACTTATGAATAAAATCCTTAAAGGAAACTACTACTACCCTTGAAAAGATAGCAGGGGAATTCTTCAACCCAAATGGCATCATTTTATATTGATATGACCCCTATTTTGTAGAAAATGTAGTCTTATGTTGATATTCTGATGTTATTTTGATCTGGTGATATTCTGAAAACCCATCAGTGAATGAATAAGCTTCTTGTCCTCCTACATTCTCCAATACTTCATATGTAAATGGGATAGGTAAAGGATCATGCAGACATGCATCATTCAACTTCCTCAAGTCTACATAGATCCTTATTCTCCCTTGCTTCTTCTCCTATACTACCATAGGGATAATCCATTCAAATTTTTCCACAAGTTCTATGACACTAGTTTCTAACATCTTATCAATTTCTTCCTTCGCTTTATGCTTATACATTGGATTCAACCTATAAGGTATCTGTCTTACTGGTCTAGCATCTGGTTTCAAAGGGATATTCATCTCTCCAAGTTCTCCTGCTACCCATTTTATCTCTAAAAACGTCGTTGAAAACAAGTCACTATACTCATGCAGTAACTATGTTATTCTTTCTACTATCTGGTGTAAATGTGGATGAACCTGCACAAATAAGATCTATCTAGAAAAGGACATAGACAGTTTGCAGAAAAATGAGAAAAGACGGAAATGAGAGAGAGAGAGAGAGAGAGTCAAAGAATTGTATTAATTGTATTCCATACTCAAAGAGTGAATAATTTACAATAGATATAGGTTACATGAGTAATTAATGCACCATAGTAGTGATCTAGAGATATCTATACACTCACTAATAGACACTGGAGTGAACTGCCACCTAGTCCTAGTTAATCGATCCATGCAATCATTAGTTAACTGAGACACATGTGTGGAAGTAAGAGAGAGACATGCAATTGTTGGTGATAAAATCGAGGTTTCCATGCATGAGTGAATTCCACTAGTCTAACTAGGTGTAATTGACTCTAAACTGGAGAGGAATGCCCTATTTTGTAGGGGAATATTCTCTAGAGAGAATATTCTCATCTAAGGAATTGTTCTCAACATTGGACTATCAAACTTAGGAAAATAATTTTAGTTGAGTGTGTAATATCTCCAACACCCCCCCTGAACACTATTAGGGTGTAAATGATGAATGGGTCTCGAAAATCAAGGCCATGTTAGGTACCCATTGTACAGTGCATCTAAGAATGAAACACTAAAAAACCAAGGAAAGAAGGAAAACATCATGGGAAAAAACCCCCCTCAAGGTACAATGCAAACCTCCTTGTTTTTGTGTTTTTTAACAAGAACTGGAAAAAAATTATATTATCAAAATGGCTACAATAGAAATGACGTCACTTTAAGTACATATTTAGTGTCTACTTGATTCATGATCAACAAGTCTATCCAAAGGAGTATATACATAATTTTTTTATTTCCTTCAACAAAATTTGCAAGAGGTATCTACTACTATAGATCTTAAAAAAAAATCCTAAAATACTAATTACTTACTAAAGAAAGGAGTCGCAACTTGTTGATTCATTAGGCCCAGTGTTGTTATATGATGGTCCTTGCTCTGCAATGTCCATGGCTTCAATCATATGTGCTATTTTGTTTCCGTCCCTATTGTTCCCTTGCATTGAGACCTGCTAGTTTGATGTCATTGATAGAGATTATTTGATCATTGATTCCACCACATGCTTGAGAAGGTTGCACTCTATCTCCAAAATATCTATTTGTTTCTTTACCTACAAAAGAGTATCCACAATATTTGTAAATTGTTCCATGCATCACTGCTCAGATTCCCTAAATTTTGAAATGACGGAGAAAACAGAAGTTTTATGTCATTGACTCATCTCCTCATGAATCTGTAAAATTTGTCTGAACTCCATGATATCATGGGGCTCCATTATGTATGAGTAGATTGAAAGTAGACAATCCTCCAAACTGAATACATAAATTGTTAAGAAACCTAATCTCTAAGTATACAATACTTTCTTCAGTAACAAATTTTACCCTATAGAAGGAGAGGAAAGGCAGTTTCTTCCCTAAACATAGGGAATGGAGATTTTGATTCTAGGGTGGAGAAACTAGTGACCAAGGAAAGTTCCAAGAAACATGGTCACAATTAAGAATCTATAAAACTTGTAGGCTACGAGGTGCCCAATACTACAACTCCAAATCCAGCAACAGAGCTCCTCAAAAAATGTTAGAAGTGTATGAATGGATCATATCCCAAGAGTTTCAAAGAGAACATCAATTGAAACTAGACCAAACCTAAATAGGATACACTAAAATATGGTTGGAAAGAGAAGCATGTGACTAGTATCATTCCTTAAGAACCAATCACACATTTTTTATTTGAATATTCTCAAGGAGAAAGAAATAAGTTATTGTCATGGGAGGAATCTTACTAGAGGAAGAAAAGCATACCCTTATGGATCATCAAGGAAGGCAATGAAAACACCAATTTTTTTCACAAATATGCTCAAAGAAGGAAGGCTCGCTACACTATATAGGAGATATAAGAGAAGAATGGGGTTGTACACATAGGTCATGAAGGTATTGCAAGTACTACCTTATATCACTATAAGAAAATCTACAAGGGCCCTAAAGAGGAAAACCTTATATAGATCGTGACAATTCTCTATAATTTCTATAGTCCAATTAATGAGGAACAAAATGAGGACCTCTTATCACCACTAGAGGAAGAAGAACTAAAATAATTTTTTAATACTTTTCAAAAGGAAAAAGGATCTTGGACCAGATGGTTGGCCCATAGAGTTATTTAGAAGCTTTTATGAGGTCTTAGGGAATGATTTATCATATATGGTTGAGGAATATAGAATGTATGGGAAGGTTCATGCACCCTCCCCCCCAAATTCTACCTTCATGATAAACATATCCAAAATGGACACTCCTACCTTTTACTCTTTGACGTTTTTAGAACAATATCACTATGCAACTATTTATACAAGATTATTGTTAAAGTTATCCCAAGAAAATTAAAACCAGTCTTGTCCAAAGTCATCTCAACTAAAAAATTTGGATTTTGAGAAGGAAGATTGATATTTGATGCAATATGGGTGACTCAAGCAATGTTTCACTCTAAAAAAAAGAGTATGCATTATTTCATCATCAAATTAGATTTGTCAAAGGTATATGATAGGGTACAGTAGACATTTGTTAGAATGAATATGATGCATATAGGCTTTAATTTAATTGTTATTAATTGGATTGAAGCTCGTTATTATTATTATTCTTATGCATTCTTGATCAATGGAACAACAACCCAATTCTTCAATCCCTCCAAGTGTTTAATGCAAGGCTGCTCATTGTCTCCTCTTTTGTTTGTTTTGTAATGATGATTTTAGAAGGGTAATCGGAAGTCTGAAATAGGAAGAGGAAATAAAAGGAACCCAAATAGCCAAAGGTTGCACTATATCACAAATAGTGTTTTTTTATGATGTCCTCTTATTTGGGAATGGTTCTATAAGATAAGGTAAATCCATAGACAAAGCTTTGCATTTATACTAAAAAGATACAAGAGTGGAGATTAACTACCAAAAATCCCATGCTATAAATTGGCAAATCCTCAAGTAGCCCAAATCAAAGGAATTCTTCCTCTCCAATTAAAAAACGGTAATGATATTATGAAGTACCTAGGTTATCACTTAAAGGATAATGATTACAAAATGAAGGGTTGAATGTGGATTGTTGATAGGTTGATATGAGAATCAAAACAAAGTTACCAACTTAACTAGAACTCTCCAAAGTTCTCACTTTTTTAAAGTGGCTATTTTTACCCCTATTTCAAAAAGTCGTGCTACTAGTAGCACCATTTTTGGGGGAGGTGGTTAAAATTGCAACATGTTGCAACTTGTTTGAAATTGCACCCTTGGCATTGTGAATAGAACCCTAAAATTGACCCTTGAATTGAAAAGTGATATTACCAATAGCACCATTTTGGGGGGAGGTGGTTAAAATTGCAACTTGTTTGAAATTGTAGCCTAGACATTGCAAACAGAACCTTGAAATTGCCTATTGAATCAAAAAATGATGCTACCAGTAGCACCACGGTTTTTTTTGGAGTTAAAGTATGACGTAATTGAAATTGTGTCCTTGACCACTAGCATCGCCGCAAATAAAACACAAAAAATGGACTCCTAAATCTAAAAGTGTTATTACTTGATCATTTATGTATTAACTAATTTTATTTTATTTTAATAATTTGCATTAAGAAAATAATTATATTGGGAAAAAAACACCCTTAAACAAATTCCTCCTTTTTAAAGAAAAAAAAAATATTTTAAAAACAAAGAAAAAAAAATATTTGTTTGAAAATAAAAAAATGCAACTTTTAATCAAAAAGTTATAAAAATAGTAAATCTATTTTTTTTGGAAAAAAAAAAATTAAAAAACAAAATTACCCTTAAATCATTAAATTTAAAACACCAAAATCGAAAAAAAAAAAAACCATAAAAATAAATAAATTTTTAAAAAAATAAAATAAAAAACAATCTAAAATATAAAATTAATATAGACAAACAAAATAAAAATTCTAACTAGAACACAATATTTGTAAAAAATAAAACATTAAAAAAAAATTAAAACAACAAAACCAAATTTAAATTTTAAATATATGACAAACATAAAATTGTCCCCAAGGTCTGGAGCAGTTGGTGAGGGAATGTGATGGTAAGGCACTCCAGAAGTGAAAGTCATCGGTTTGAAACCCATGGGGACACCTCAAAATACAGCCATGTTAAGGGTTGGTGCAGTCCAGGCCAGGTGTGATCCCCGGGCGACTTTGATGGCTTAGATGCCCCTGGATAGTGGCATCTCAGCCATAGGTAAGTCCCTCGCTAGTGACACGGTTCAGGATTACCAACAAAAAAAAAATATAACAAACATAAAATTTCAAAATTTTCAAAAAAAATCAATAAAAGTTTAAATTTTAAATATGTTACCAACATTAAAAAAGAATTTTAAAGAAAATCAATAAAATTTTAAATTTTACATATATTATAAAAAAAAAAAATTAAAACAAACTAAAACCAAAATATTAAAAAAAACAAATTTTAAAACTAAATGCAATAATTAAAAAATAATAATATTAATTCATTTTTATGGGAGGGGATGATGCCCTGCATCACCCTATACCCTCGCATGCCAAAACCTGGTCCTATGGGGCCAGGTCTTCACCTGCGAGGGGCTAAGGTGATTCCACCCCCCCCCCCAAA